>VYZS01034484.1:0-15037 GCA_013400695.1 Neodrepanis coruscans
CACTGAGGCTCCTGACTCGTGGATTTCTGGACCCAAAAGTTTTTGAAGATACAGGCTGTCACTTCTCTGTGCCTCACTTGTAAACCAGACCAGACTGGCCCAGCTCTCTTCACATGGTGGCACTGAAGGATGTGAAGCTCGCCCATGTCAAGATGGAGAAAAACTATTTTAAGGGAAATCTGAGAAGTGTCACCCACAGGATGCCACCCTCAAACCCAGGAGAAATCACAACCAACCCTGTCCTAACCCTGGGCAATTCCTGCTCCCCTCTCCTCTGGACAAGCACCACACCACACTCACAGCTTTGCCTTCAGGTCCCTTGTCTTAGGTCAGGCCATTTACATGGCAATGACCTTGGACTGATTAGAAAAACCCTGGCCCAAGAGGACAATAAATGTGTTAAAGTCTATAAACATGTACCCCAAGATAACCATAAAAATCACTTTCCAGTGTGTGTTTTAAAATACTACCAAAGAGGGGTTAAAAGAGAGAAGGGCTGGAGGCCACCAGTGTCCCACACATTACACCATAATATATGTGAGCACAAGGTCAAACAGCCATGCCCAAGTGTAGGGTGCATGGAAAACTGGCAAGGGGAAGATTAATTGCCTCCACCAATGCTATTATTCCAACCAGCAGCAAGAATAAGAAAGGAAGTGGCAGTGATGTTGACACAGGCAGTTATTTGACTTGCATGTTTCTCCTCTTGAATTCAGGCTGTAAAACAATCTTGGAGTGACTGTTCCTCCCCTTCCTTTTGCAGTGCTCAGGCTCCTTCTCCTCCATGGATTTCTTTGAAGTTCTGCCACCAGCATGCAGGGAAATCCTCCAAAGCAAATCAACATCCACAGACATCTCCCCTCTGGTTTTGCCCCAGTGAGAACTGGGGAGCCAAGGAAGACCCAGAACTACACCAGCACTCACCCCCAGTCTCTACACCACCCAAAAATTCTGCCCATGCACATCTGCACATTAATATTCATTTAGTGGCATTTTCCTGGTGTCTGCCTGCCACTGTAGCCACAGGTAGAACTTAAGGGGAATATTCTGCCAACCCTGTTTCTACTTCCATTTTATACACAGCTCACTGACACTGTGAAATTTCTCCCTCTACAGCAGAGTGCCCTGTTATTCAGATGTGTATTTATTTTGGGGTTATAGCATTTAAGTGCCTGACCAGAAAAAAAAACCCAACCTGGCTCAGAGCACAGTCATGTCTCTGTGAAGTCTATACTTGCATTTTCAATCCAGTAATTCACACTTGCAAAGAGTAAAATTCCCTTCTTCTGTCACAAAGGAAAGCTGTTATCATTGCTGCTGAGCTCACAGGCCTGCTCTTTTCTTTTTAATTCATCTGCAGATGTTGAATTCTCCTTGCCTTGCCTGGTACAGTTGTGTGCTGCTCCAAAGGTCTTATGGCTCATGCCAAGTGCAGGATATTTTAAACAGAGCCGTGAGATGAGCCCTAGATTGGCTCTGATTTACAAGAAAATGACTGACAGAAGCAGATATCTTCATTTTGGGAGAGCTGAACCAAACACCCTATTAGAGGCCTAATTTCCAGATACTGACCACTCCAGTGCTTTGAATATGTTTTGTGTCTGGGTACAGACACAGTTTTCACAAGAATTCCCAATCAAATGTGCCAGGGCTGCTGCAATGAGGAAGCAAGAATCTGTTTCCATATGGAACAGGACAAAGAATAATGGTCCTAAATTACAGCAGGGAGAAATTTAAGCTCAACATTAGGCCTAAAGCTGCAGAGAACTGCTTAAGAAAGACTGTGATGCCTGTGATAGGCATGTTCTTTGTGCTGCAGGCATTTTGGCAACAGTGAGAAAAGCTTAGGCTTTTATTTGTGTATCTGAAAGAAAAGCTTCCCTATCTACATTAAAAAATTAAATACTACTAAAATTACTATTACTAAACCACTGCTTTTGCAGGCCCAGCTTAGCAGCAGCTCCCAGAAGAATCAAGAGTCCCAGAACACTGAGGGATTTGCTCAAGGTCACCCAGGAAGCCACTGGAACAGAACCTGCCCAGCCTGACTCCATCCCTGCCCCATCCATATCCAGGGATGGCTGGTGCTGGCAGAGTGGGTCCAGCTGCCCACATGGCAGAGCCCTCAGGCTCACCTGCTGTGTGACACATCAGCACATCCAAGGCAGCTCAGGAGCTTTGGGCCTGCAGTGCCATTAGCAGAGAGCATGGAAAGCCTCCAAAGTGACTCATAAAGTTAATGTCAGGACAAAGTTCCTGCAGTCAGACAATGAGCAGCAGCTGCTGCTGCCACCAAAGGCTCAGTGACACACACACAGGCAATGCAATAACCTGCTCAACATGGGGAGAAAAAAACCAGGGGACATTCCCAGGAAACCCAGTGTCAGCCACCCTGTCCCCACCCTGAGGACTGTGCTGACACAGCCTGACATGGATCAGCTTCTGGGGGGGCTCCAGGTGCCTGCCCAGGAGGGAAGGGACTGAGGGGGATGAGGATGGCAGTGAAAATGGCAGATGAAGGGGAGCTGAGGCCCAAGAAGGCTATTGCACAGAAGGACTCCCCTGTCCCAGCTGTTCCAGTGCACTTCACATTTGCCTTGACTTGCTGGAGGATTTTGGCTCACAGAGCACATTTTCTGTGCAACTTTTGGAACACGAGTGTGGTGGGCTGTGAAGGAGGAGGCAATGTCACCTCTGGGGACAGCAAACAGTGTAACTCCTGCAAAAGAGGTCCCCACCTTCCTCTCCCTCATACCCCATGTGAGTTAAGCTTGCCTTAATTCTGGGGCCAGAGCAGGGGTCTGCAGCCTGCCCAGCCTGCAGGACACTGCAACAGGGGGTCCCTGCCAGCTGGGAAGCACAGACAGCTGCCAACACAGGCCCTGCAGATCAGAAACAAAAAACCCACTTGATTTATTTGCCAAATAGAAAAAAGTGTGCATGTCTAATCTCACAGTGCACAAAGCACTTCTTCCCCTCTCTTCCTATTTTCCAGGTAAGGGGTGGAAGAACAGAGCACTTCATATGGCTGGAGGAACAGCTTTCACCCTGCACATCCAACATGTTTATTTTGGTGATGAGAGGATCTAATATTGAAGTATCAGAGCAGATTTTTTTTTCTTACTTGAAAACAAAGAGAAAAAAAGAAAAGAAAGAGTAAAGAAACTCTGAGAAAGATGAATGATGAAACATCACAAGTCTTATGGGTACAAAGCATGAGCTTACTTCTCATCCTGAAGTCTCTGCAATCCCCCAAAAGGCAGCAGCCAAAGAACAGCAGGTATTTGGTTCCCATTTCACAAACAGACAAATGACATCTTTCCCTCACAAAGCACAAACATGTTCCACAACCCAGGGGAAAGATGTTTCTCAAGCTTTCTACATCCATTCACTGGAAAAATTATTCCACCTCCTTCCCAGAAACAGCTCAGCACGTCCAGGTTTAGTTTAAAAATGTAAGACTGAGGAAATATGGGTGGATATGTAGAAGAGCTGTTTATTAACTTTGCACAAAACTTCACTGCTATTTTCTTTACTAATTAGCAGAGTAAAACATTACAGTCTTCCAATAAAATTCTTCACTCTTTAAATAGACATAAACACAAAGAACATTTAGGTCTTGAGTGAATCTTAAGAGAACTATTCCAGTTATTAACTGAGCCGAGAAAATGCACATTAACCAGAATTTAGAAGTTGCCATTTCTGTTAAAAGATGAGTTCTTTTTAAGTTTTGATGATACCTGAAGACACCAGGTAACTTAGTTGTCTATTTCCAAACTAATTCCACCAAACTGGAAGATTTCAAAAACAGAGGAGTTTTAAAGCAGGAAATCAAAATGTAGGTACTGAGATTTATGAAAACTTGTTGTTTGGTGTAATTAGAGAGTGAAAGCTCAGCCAGACTGCCAGGACAGATGTGACCAAGACACCCAGGCTATGATGCCAGTGACAAATGGTGAACTGATAAGGAGAAATGGAGGGGGCGACAGCCTGAAGAACAGGTCAATATCACACTGTCATGAAGCCATTTGAGAAACATAATTAATCTATTACTCACCTGGCATCATCATTCATTGTGCAGTGGTCAATAGGTGCCATGAAGCTCACCAGCTTGCTATGGACATGATACCTGAGGAGTGCAGGAAATAAGCAGGCAGCACATTAGTAACTGTTAATGAAAAGGAAACGTTGCTGCTTGACTAGAAACACTCCAGCCCCTGAAAGGCAAAGCACTGGCTTTCCTGGGGGCTGATTCCTAATGAGTCTCTACTTGTAGCTGGCAATTCCCCCTCCCTTCCCTCCTCCTTTCTTACAACAGGGACACGACAATAATCAGATGATACAATGAAGTGAATGGCAAGTAAATCCTTTTTTATGCCAGCGAGGAAGAGGACAGACAGTCTCCATTAATTGTGTGTGAGTCCCTAATCAGACTCCCAGACAGACAATCCTGAGAAGTCAAGAGACACACACACTCCTTCCCAGCCTTCCATTCAGCTGGCATCTTAATCACCTTCTGGAATTTGTGCCCAGAGCCCACTGCAGGCAGCAGGAGTGCCAGAGCATCAGACCTTCTCTAGCATCCATCTGCCACCACTCTTTCCTTGCTCTGTGGCAGTGAGGGCCCTAAAGGGTATCAAAATCCCACTCTGTAGCCATGTCCATAGTTGGAAAATCTTACCCTGAATAACTTGCAAATGGAGCATGTGAAAACAAGCAAAGCAGGAGACAGGAAAAGGCCTGTGCAAAGATGAGATGGGGCATATCCAAAGTGATACAGTGCTGCAAACACCAGAACATTTCTGCAGGCTGTCCTGCACCTCCACATCCAGGATCCCCTTCCCACACTGGGCAGGAACCTGCAGAGCATTTCATGCCTTGTATTCAAGGACCCAACATAAAATTTAACAGGGTGCTGAAAACCTCCAAATGAAAAGGTGGCTTTAAACCTTGAGTCTGAGGGCAGGGGATTCCAAACCAAAGCACCACCTGCCTACTCCAGCCTGAAATGTTTCATCCAAGCTGCTGCTATTTTTAGAGCTTGACAAATAGCAGGCAAAAGGATTCACTAGCATTTGCCCAGAATCACCTTTCCACTCTGTCACCTCTGCACTCTCTTTTGTTTGCTTATGCAGGAACATTCCCTCGAGGGGATTTGTAGCTCACAAGCCCATTTCAGAACGGCTCTTCAGGCACAGCACACACTCACCCTCACACAAGGGCTTCTCTGCACAATCAAGTCTTTGTCACTGGTAATGGAAGGAACTGCCCTGGCCTGATGCTGTAATGATGGAGCCAGGGAACAGACACAGCTGAGCAGGGCTACTGCTGCCACAAACAGCAGGTCAACAGCCTGGGCTCTGAAACACTTCCCTTACAAGACACCAACATGGATTCATACAGATCCAGGCTTAGATTGACACAGTCTGGCAAGGGGATGTGGTAATTCAGGTAAATTCTCTGACACAGGCTGCCCACATCTAATGAGTCACATCTTCTAAATCAGGACTTCAAAAATCCCAGTCTAGGAGACATAAAATATTTCATTTCATTCAGAAAATGTAGCAACACAGGACCAGAGATCACTGCCAGGAAAAAAGAGGTGTGCAAACATCACTCTTTCAGATCTGCCTCAAGAAAGGGCATGTCCTAGTGAGGGGCAGAAGAGTTTTAGGCACCACATTTCCTAAGCTCAAGTGAGGAGTTTTTGATGAGCTTATTTCCTCTTGATGTGCAGATTTCTCTGCCTATGAAGGGGACAGGGACTCATGTCAAGTGGCAGACTCACTGCTTCTGAAAGCACTTGAAGATCCTCAGCTCCTACAATAAACCAGCACATCTCATCCCAACATGTTGCAGCATTGAAGCTTTGCTAAAAAGGAAGGATAAAGGAGACAGATGAAACTCAGTGTTAAACACTTTGCTCTCCAGGATCTCAAAGTCCTTCATGAGAGCAAATTTAAGCACTGCTACCTCAATTTTAGAGAATGAGAAAGAAGAACAGGTAAGGGATGTGCTTGGGGTGACACTGAGTCTCTCAGTGGAAGAACCAAATATATAAAAATACCCACTTGGACTCAACTGGCCTGTTCTGAAAAGATGCTGGAGCTCAACTGCATGTTAATCCTAACCACAGACAATGAGACTTTTCTTTTATTGGTATTTTCTCTCCAGAGTCAGTGCAACTTTTATTTAAAGAAGCAAAAAAAAGGCCCCTAAAATCTTAGAGGCAATTGACTGGGTGAGATGGCTGCTCTCCCAGGAATGCTGAATGCACACATTGCACACAAGGAGAGACTCCCCCATTATTCCTGGAGCTTTACGAGTCTGCCTCACTTGTGTGATGTTGTCAGTAGTTTTGACTGAATCATGAATATATCCAATTATGTGTGATGCTGACAGAAAAGAATATTGATAGTCAATAATTATGGGCTTTTCAGGCCAACAAAGTAGCTCTTCCCTCTTTCAATAAATTATCTTATGACATCTATCTTAAAAATTGCTATGCCAGGCCTGACCCAGACTGACTCCACTGACTTTCTATCAGATGCCATCTAAACTCAGGATTTATAGTTTACTCACAAAAGGATGGTTAATATTGCGGATTTCTCAGGAAGCCAAGCAGCTTTTCAGCACCTCCCCCACCACAAATCATGCAGTCATGCTAAACTCAGGGAGCTGCTCTGCAAAGGGGGAAAACTCAGCTCTCCAGGG
The DNA here is from genome assembly GCA_013400695.1 of Neodrepanis coruscans. Lineage (NCBI taxonomy): Eukaryota > Metazoa > Chordata > Aves > Passeriformes > Philepittidae > Neodrepanis > Neodrepanis coruscans. The sequence continues at coordinate 6,715 of VYZS01034484.1, forward strand.
GGAAGATTCTTCCACTGGCAGCACAACCAAGCTCAACCCTAATTTGTGACCCAGGAGTGAAATGCTGCAAAGTGAAGGAAAGCTGTGATTTACCAAGAAAGAGAGATTAGACACCAAATTCCACCTGGCAGCCAGTGGGAAACAGAGATCTACCTGAGGTAGCTCTGCACATCTTCCCCTGAGCTGCTGTCCATGTTTCAGCCAGTGAAATATATATTGCACAAGAGGTGTTTATTGGCTTTTGCTGGAAATTATGGCCCCAAATCCCTCTGGGACATTTGAAAATCTCTCTGTGGTGTTTTCTGAGACCAATAAAGACTCTTGCCAGGACTGACTGGGGCAATGCTCACAGGCTGCACCAACCAAGCCAAGTCATGAATGAGCACCCCAGAGCCCAGCCAGCACTGTCAGGCTTTAGCTGGCCAAACCAGAGCTTGTGTTTGCTGCTCACCCACCTGATCCTCCTTCCTTTACTGGCTTTCCTGTCCACTTTCTTCTTTATTTTGCTCCGTAACTTCTGGATGGCCAACCACTGTCTGGGGAATGGAAAACAGCAGGTGCACAACTTTTAGAGCCACTAAACACTTCCAGAAACTCTGTCTGATCCCTCCACTTCTCAAAGAGAACTTCATCAAGTCAAAGAAGTTTCCAGTAACTTCTAGTTATAAATATATTTAAAAAACCCCCGAGCATCATCTTACCTGATTTACACAATGAAAACTCGACATCAGGGAAAAAATCTACCCAAATCCAATTACTGCAATCTTAATATAATCTTAATTACTGTAATCTATTTTATTGTAAAGTCAGATAAATGTACAACGTAATCACCACTTAGATGTAATTTTGTCTATATCATGTTAAATTATAGTGAATAGCTTTCCATAATATTCCAGACATACACAAAATAAATTTGACACATTGCACTAAAATTTAGGTAATACTTTACAAGGAGAAAAGTTGTTTTGCCATCACAAATTTTCCTGATGCATTTTCTTCCCCTCCACACACACATACCCCCATAGACTGTTTCAGGGGAGAGCCCAACCCCGACATTTCCAGTTTTCCTTTGCTTTTGCACTTTTCTAAATTAGCCCATGGTTATTTAAATGTACACTGCTCATTAAGTGGCATTTGGAAGGTTATTTCCTAACTCTGGAATTAAACAGAGAAATCAGAGTTTCCCTGCATGGAATCCCAGTTTACTTTAGCAAGCAGGGAACATTCCCTGATATTGTTCTGATTGTACAGGATCTTTTCTTACAGCAGGGATATAATATATATAAGAATTGCTTTAACTGATCCCTCACTGAAAGCTTCTTCTAAAACAAGAACAAATCAGAGGTAATAAAGAGAAGAGGCCAAATTCCAGCAGTGGGCAGGAACTTTTGTGCCTCTATGGATTCCCTTAGTGCTGCAGGAGCCACTGAGAGACAGAAATACCTGGAACAAGCCTTTGCAGCTGGGAAGGATCTCCAGATCACACACAAACCAGGGTACAGCTTGAAAGTCAGACTGTGTGATCCATTACTAAGGAATATGTTCCAGAGGATGAGCTTCCTGGCTAATGTCATCCTGGTTTAATAATTCCTTCTGCAATTTTTTACACCCAGATGCTTTTTCCAGATTAACTCAGTATTTTGCCCTCTACAAGGAACTGGACTGGAAGCCCCCAAGTGATTTTGGTGGAATGCAGTGCTGGGATAAAGGCAGGGCTGTGGTAAGTTCCTGCTCACCTGCCCATTGCTACCTGGTCGTTGGGGTCCAGGGAGGTGGTTTTACGCTCGATCAGTTCTCGCAGGAGCTGGAAGAGAGACAAAAGTCCCAATTAAAGCACAGGAAGGACAAGGAAATGCACACAGACCCCCAGGTTTCTCAGAAGAATTAAGAATTAGCTGCCAGTTTCCCAAAGGAACCTGTATGTCTATTTTTGAAACTTCCTAGAAAACCCCCAAGTCAAGGATTGAGGGTTTTTTAGCATTTCCTCTGCACAAAGAGTCTGCCAAGGGGAAAAGGCCTGGATGTTCACAGGCTGTTGTGTACACAACTCCCACGGACAGGAGATGTAACACAGGTGGATCTGCAGGAAGATCTCAGCCCCACAGGTCTCACCCCACACTTTGGGGAGGGTAGGGGGGAACCAAGTCAAGCCCTGCTGGGCAGAAACACTCACTCTGAGCAACAGCACAGCAAAATCATTTTTACAGCTGGAGCAGGAATGCTCAAGCAGGCTTTTCTATTTCTTTTCATGTCCTGAGGGCAGGGGTTTGTCCTTTCTGCTTCCTGCAGCCAAGGAATATTGTGAACAGCCTTTTTGAATACTTGGCTGCTGCTGTATGTTTATCACCACTCACTGTAAGTTGTGCGTGCTGTGCCTTGGGTATCAGCCAAGATATTGCACCAAGAACAGAAATAAACCCTCCAAAACTGAGGGGCACAGGCTGCTTCACACATGCCAACATTTCACCAGCCAGGGAAGTCAGTGCCTCAGCTCAGAAGCACCTGACACAGCCCCACCTGGAAACCAGAGTCCAGGCAATTCCCACAAAGACAGCAGGGAAGAAAGGATGCAGGATGCTTTTCCTTCACCCTGTACTCTCCTCTCCTTCAAGGCATACATCACATTACCAAAAAATTGAGTCATTCTAACGTAATTAAAAACCCGCCACTACTTTTTTTTTTCCTATTTGCTTATTTTTGGAGATCATTACTGCAGCAATTACATTTTAAAAATTCCAGGAGAGAGGCCACTGGTTTATTATCACTAGAAAACAGCATGCTACTTCTCTGCCCTGTTTATCTGATTGATTCCCAACATCTTTCTGGCACACAATCTATCAGTTTATCTCTCCCACTTCATCACAGTCACTTCTGGCAGCTAAATACAAGATCCAAATCCAGTGTTACACAGACATACGACACAGTAAACCTGTGTAACACTGCCACTCTGTAAACAGCTGCCCTTAAGGCTAAGCAGAAATGGGATCTTGGTTTCTAGTCAATATTCTGTCAAAAGCAAGGTGGGAGGGAGGGTTGGAGCAGCAGCATGAAGTAGTGCAGTGAGGTTTTAGTGGTTTCTTCCTGTTCCAGCAATAAGGTGTGTTTACTGTCTCCTCTTATTTTGTTCCTTGGCACGAGGCACAGGGAAAAAGCTGAGCAGCAATGGCAGGGGAGAAGGCACATTCCCACAGAACGGAGTAGCAGCACATTTCCAGCAGGACTTGCCTTTCCTGGTGGCCCAGGTGGATACAGGCTGGTAAACCAAGGAGTGCCACCAAGATCTTACAACTCTGCCCACACTGGTCAGAACAATGGCTCCAAACTGACAGGGAGTGGGTTTAGATTGGGTGTTAGGAAGAAATTCTTCCCTGGGAGGGTGGGGAGGCCCTGGACACGGTGCCCAGAGAAGCTGTGGCTGCCCCATCCCTGGAAGTGTTCCAAGGCCAGGTTGGAGTAACCTGGGACAGTGGGAGATGTCCCTGCCCAGGGCAGGGGATAGAATGAGATGTTCTTTAAGGTCCCTTCCAACCCAAACCACTCTATCATTCTGTGATTCTAAGATCATTTTTGGCCCAGGTTCCTAATGCTTTTGTTGATCTTCTGGCTGACAAGGTCTTTGTGTGTTCCACATGTTCTTCCACAGCAGAGTCAACTGCAGGACTGGGGACACTGCTGGGGAGAGCAGAGGACACAAAGATGAGGGAGAAATAAAAAAAACAACCCAGGAACGAGAGGGAAATTAGGAAACAGAAAAGCTGCAAAGCATCTTGTTACATCTAAACAGCGTAAGTCCTGGAGCTGAAGTTATAAATCATGCTAACAATGGTTACTAAAATAAAAGTGGATGTAGCCAGAGGCTACAACTGAAAAAGTCAGTCCAGGCCTCGCTGCCTTTGGTCTTTAAGGATTTGATTAGTTTTCCGCTTTCTAGTTCAGAGTCTTGCATTCAGCCCCTGCTCCAGAGCCAGCCAGGGCTGGGGATACAGACTGAATGATAAATTCATTTACTGAATAAAGCAACACTGTTTTCCCTGCACAAGACTCAAAACACTTCTGAAGCCGTAATATTTCATTAAGCTTGGTGATTCTGGTTAAAATTTATTAGTCAAAACAGAAAACTCTCATCAGACCCCATATATTCCATTAGGAGTGATATATGGTGTCTCCCAATGTCTAATTATTAACTAGGAAGTGTAAGTAAATCACTATCAGCCTTAAGCCCTGATGTGTGAAGACAGAGTCTGAGTTAGGCAATTTCAGCATCAAAAGGCTTTGATTTGAAACAGATCCTTTTTTGCTTTCCTTCCTTCACCTTTTCACATCTTCCCTGAACTTTCAAACCCTGAGTTTAGTCTCCCATGGAAGCAAAAACAACTGCAAGGAAGCACAGCCATGTCCAGCAGCTCAACTACCAACCCCAAGCTGCTCCTACCAAAAGCTGGAATAAGGAGGACAATCAGGAAGCAGAAGAGAGGTGCTAATCCCAGTTTGATTTTCTCTGGAAGGAAGTGGAGATGTTGGCCAAGAGAGATCCTCATGTTCCTCCTTCTGAACTCAGCAGAGTTTGGATAATAAAACCACCCCAGTCCCCCATGGGATTATCAACCACAGGAGGAAAGACAAGCACGTGGAGCTGGTGTGGTTTGTCCAGGCTGGGAGCTGACTCTGCCTCCTGTGCCCTGAGCTGAAAATCCACAGCTGCTCACACAGAGCAGAGCAGTGTTCCCACAGAACATGTCCAAGGCAAGAGCTCCCAAAGCCATCAGTATTCACCTGCCTTGGCTGGCACCAAAGCCAAAATCCACAGCAGAGGCATGAAGTGCTTCCTAAAGAACTCAGCTGAAAGGGCTCCCCCTCCAAGCCAGTTAAAGAGATGCACACAAAGTACATTGTACAAAATTAGAGGGATTTAGGAATGCCATCAGGGTGTTGTTCAAGGGTAATAGAGATTCATTCCTCATTTTAGAGGTCAATTTTCATTTTAGAGGTTAGGTCTCATTTTCATGCACTATCTATCAGTGTTTCTAATACTACAGTCACTGACCTTTCTGATTTGCAGACCCCAAAGAATTTCCAGTTGAGACAAAGAGCCAAAGATGGCTGAAATCAGCCTCCTGACAAAAGGCTCACTTGTCTTAGACCCCACAGAGCAAATCAAATTAAAAAAGTCCATCTACAGTATATCATAGGAAAGAGTTTACAAAGCTTAGATATCAAATTGGAACAAAAGGAGTGATTTTTCTCTGATGTTACTAAAACCTTTAGAAAAGGCAGTAAAGGTTCAGGTCACTTGTGCATCAAAGGCACCTGCTCTGTCTTGCAAGAGGCACTGGTGCCTTTGAATTCCCCAAGTCAGGTGTGCCCAGGGGTGAGCACAGAGCTCTGAGGGGCCCTGAGTCAATAATAATATCAAACAGCTCAGACAATGTTCATTTCAGAACAACTGCAAGTGGAAAAGGAGGCCCCTGTGCTACTTCTGTCACCTCAGTCACCTGCTGAAAGCAGCAAAACCAGAGACATTGCACTGTCCACAGAGTCTGCAGCAATGAGAAAAATGGCAGAAACTCAGTGGCAGTGAGGCTACACCACTAAAGGCTGTTCCTCTCTCCTGGTGAAAACGCTGTCACTCCTGGACAGAAAGTTGTCAGAGCTGCATTTTTTTGATGTCATTTCAATATTTTCTAATTTCCCTTTTTTCTGGTTTAGTCTCTGAAGAGGCATGGTGACTCACATGCATTTTTCCTGCTTTGTCACATTTACACACCAAACAAGAGCATAAATTATGAAGAGGCAGCTTCTAGCCCAGGACTCACTCAGGAAACCTTTTACACTGAGTTCTGCCTGGATGTACAAACAAGCTGTTCCTTTTCCCCTTTCAAGCTCCCACTCAGCAGCAGTGCAGCACCATTTGGATTTCTACCAACACCAGAGAAAATCTGACTGCAGCTTTTTAATACTTTAAAAGCTTTTTAAAAATTACCTTTTCTGCAACCTCTGTATAAAAACCTCAAACGCAGGATGAAATCACTGGACAGTCTCTTTTTAAAAACCCTTTGATTCAGATTCAGGTTTGTGTAAGATGCCCAGACCTGAGTATTTTCTAATAACCCATTAAGAGAAGTTCCAAATCCAGCTTTAAAACGTGTTATTAACCATCTACCCAGCCATTTGAAAGATACATGCCTGTGATAAGAGTATTGTATTGCCATTAACCTGTGGGATGGTTCGAGACATCTCTTATTCACACAAAACTCTAAATGCATCTAATTAAAGCCACAGGATCAGCTGTCCATATTAATCACTCACTGGTTTAATTAAGGTAAACCAGCTTGTCACAAAGCCAGTCTTCTCTCTATTCTTCACCATTATCGACTTTTAATAGTTCACTGGATTAGTAATGGCTTGTTTATGGCATTATCAAAGTCCTGGGAGAGGAATGGGTCCAGGAAACTGCTTGGGACAGGAGGAGGAATTGGCTCCATCAGGCAAAGTTTTCTCAAGAGCCACCCAGTGGGATTTCCAGAGTGATACAGTGGGATTTAAAGAGCCTCACAGTGGGATTTAGGCACAAGGATGACTCAGAAGACAAATAAATTGGGCTGCAAGTATCTTAACAAGAGATTCAGACATGCAGGTTTATTTTGAGTTACTGAGATTAAAGGTGGGGGACTCTGACTCCCCTCAGCTTCTAAAGCTGTGCTGACCACAGACCAGTGGCTGTGGGCTGTTATAAAACACAGTGACATACAACACAACCAAAACCAGGGGAGGAGGGAGCAGGAGAGCAGAGAAAAACAGGAATTATGTATGTCCCCAATTCTCCTTAGGCATACCTGCTGCCATCAATGATGAACATTTGTTCTGGGAAGAGCTGCTACCAGTGGAACACTTAGCATATGAACACTAACCTAATTCCTGTTGGAAATAAACCAATTTCCACTCTCTCCTTTACCAGAGGAGTATTTCAACCTAATAATAAAATCTCCACTGTAGCATGTCAGACCAGCAGCTCCCTGGTAGCAGGCTGGAATGTTAAGTCTTAATGCTGCAATATCAGTGGTAATGAATTCTACGTAAATATGACTTCTGAAAATGAAAAGCCTTTTTCTTCCCTTAAAACCACATATGAAGGAGAATTTAAAGGAAAAGGAGCTGGGCTCTAGCCTCTCACTGCTGACAGTAGTGAGGATCCTTCTGAAACAGTTTTAACTATTCCCACCCAGTGCAAAAATATTTAGTGGCATTATTCAGCTCAGCTTTCCATCACCATTCAACATGGGCACCACAATAAAAATTGTAACTGCATATAAAACAAGAATAGGAGAAAAGGCAAATTAGGATGAACAGGCAGAAGAGTTAAATCCTGACTCATCACAAAATTCCATCAGACCCACCTGCTGAATTCTACTGAATACCAAGACATGGACAAGAAAATTGTTTTTCCACAAGAAAAACAGATTCATTAAAGCATTTTGTATTATAATCTATCCTAAAACAGTATAGCTACTTATTCTGTTACCATTAACTTGTGCACAGTCACCAGATCTTGCCCATTTTTACTTGCCTAATTTCACACTGACACAAAGAGAAAGTTGGTTTCCAATGTTAATCTTTATCTGAATGTTTACCTTTTAAGTAGTAATCAAAACAAATTAATAATTATAAAACATTATTTAGAAAAATGAAAGTGATTAAAAAAAAGTCTGGATGTAAATTTAAATAGGAAGAAAAGAGCAGGTATTGATATGCACCCTGCAATCAGTGTAATGCACAGAGGTCAGAGGCTGGGAGCACCCTCAGCTCCCACAGCCAGTGATGCCACTGCTGAGCACTCCTGAAGAACAGGCTCCTTCCCTACATTTTATTTATACCCACACAAGCAATCACACACACACAAAAGCACTGCACAGTTATGACCCATGTGAAAGCAAACCCATTCAGGGCCTTGTCAGCCCCTTTGTGCTGCACTCTCCCCTTGCTGAATGCCATGTGCAGCTCCAGCTCAGCGCCCTGACAAATAAAGGAAAGCACTTTATGAATCCAATTTAATTGGGAGGTGACAGAAAACACACAGCCATTTTCTCCAGCCTTATCACTGGCTGGGCTTCAGCTCCAACCCCTGCCAAATCCCCCTGAACACAGGACATTAAGCAGGTCAGTGGCACAGGTGCTGTGCAGTGCCTGGCACGGGGCTCCATCCCACCATCACCGGGAATCTGCACGGATCACCTCTCCTGGGAACCATACTGGGGGATGGGAGGAGAAAACAAGGGTGAATGGAGGGAAAAAAGGGAGAAAAGGAGGGAGGGATAAAAAAAAAATA
>VYZS01034485.1:2350-18753 GCA_013400695.1 Neodrepanis coruscans
AAAAAAAAAAAAAAAAGTGGCAGTGACATCCCCAAACAAAATATGAGTCTCATTTGCTCTTGCATTTCATTTTTCATCAGGGCTAAGCCACCAGCCCACCTTGTTGCTGGTGACAGACTGGTTGCCAGGGCTCACACATACTTTCTGAGCTTTATTCCTATCAGAGTTAAAGGACATAAATTAGGAGAGAAACAGAAGGAATCCTGAAAAACTCTTGCAACAATCCAACTAAAAATCTGGACAATTTACCCCTTAGGAGAATTACTGAACTTCACAGCACTTGCTGCAGAGCTGAGGAACAAAGGTCACAGGGACGGAGTTCACAGGTCTCAGAGAAAGAAGGTCACAGACAATATCACTTTACTGATCTTTTTGCTCACACTTTTGCTGGCCAGTTCAATGTTGGTATAACAGCCCATGATTCCCAAGGCACTCATGGACAGATCCAAAGGGACAGCAGATGTGCAGGAGGCCCCCTATTCCTTCAAAATATCCAAAATCTAACCTGCCATGGAGCACATGTTGATACCACAGAACAAGTTCAGCCTTCATGGTGGGCAGACAGTGTCAGAAATTTGGTGCAGGAGCACAGACTTAGTTGCTACATGTCCCAGTTGTGAAAGCTTTCCCACAGCACAAAAATCCCTTTGCGGGGGGGGTGCTCAAGATATTTCCTTTTGGGACTAACNCTGGAAACATCTGACTGGAATAATATACAGACACTATGAAGAGAAGATAATTAAGTATTTAAAGAGTTTATTTAAGGCTGGTGAGATTTTCTATAATTTAAAGACTTTCAATCATGATCAATCTCTTACTGTTCTCCTTTATTCATGTGGTATTGCTCAAGATGCAAGAATGACTTGTAAATTCTATGGCTTGCATATTGCAAAAGGTCAAATTAGATTAAACATTTTTTTCTTTCTGTCATGGCAGCTGTAAGTGAGAGGAGATATATGAAAAACAATTAAACTTATGAGTGTAGTGCTACACCTGGGGCTGAGGCATGGAGAAAATTCATATCCATCAGGTTGAAAGTAAATCTTGGAAGAGAGAATAGTCTAGTCCCTATTGAAACTATCATAGCTTTAATGAAGATTATTAAATTTCCTCTTTGCTCAGGAAATACCAATAATCCCAGTCTAAACACTACAACAGGGCTGTGATTCCATGAAGAAGACAGAAAAAAATAGTATGGTGAAATTGAGGTAATTCTATAACAATGATTTCCCTCAGTCTGCTTGACTAAATGCAGTATACTAATTAAAGCTAAGTTCCATCCTATTGGCAGAGCTTTGGAGAGGAGCATGCATATGGTGAAAATGTTGTATCTTGGTGATAAAGAATGTGTTTTCCCTAATTACTGACAGTGTGCAGTTCAATTTGTGACAGTGGAATTGAGCCTTGTCTGCCTTCAAATGTGTCACCTGATCCATACAACTTTTAATAATAATTCTGTCATAGAATCCCAGAATGGTTTGAGGAAGGGATCTTAAAATCATTTTATTCCAAACCCTTGCCATGGGCAGGGACACCATCAATGCCCCTGNTGTGCTGAAAGGTTTTCCTATTCCATTGCAAGAAATAGAACAAACCTAGCAAGCAAAAGATTTCATTGTGGAAACAAAAAGTTTCATAAATATATGCGAAAATCCAGTTTGATATATTTTCCCCAGGACTGATAGTAATTGTACAAGAGAACAAGTGACCTTGCAAAGACACTTAAAACATCTAAGTTAACCAAACTAAGCCAAGATCATGGCCAATAAAAATTCACACTCAATACTTCAATATTGATTATATTTAGCAGACACACTTAAGATCTGACTGTTTGATGCAAAAGCTGGAANTCCTTTCATGGCAGGCAGCAGAAAATAAACAGAGAACTCAACTGACAGAGGCCATTTACACAATCAAGATTCAGGCTTTCAGAGCTTTGAATGCATAATTTAATATTGGCACCAAGTGAACATCCTCCATTTTAAGTCCTGAAAGAGAAATTAATGAAATAGTTTTACCCTTATGGACTCCTGATGGTTAAATAAATAATTTTATATAAAAGGCTTGTTCACTGCAAGATTTCAGTTCTCAAAATCATTTGGGTTTGTCACCATAACAATCATAAAAACTTCCCACCAGCTGAGCTATTGCTGCGTGTTCTCAATGGCCTCAGCAAAAGGCAACATAAGCAATGTGCCAAAATTCTTGGTCAACCCTGAAGTACCATATTCTTGACACAAAGCAAACAAATAAATGATCTGCTCACCAAGAACAGAAAGGCATGAAGCACAGGTAGGGTTAAGAAGGGAGATGGTAGAAAAGCCATAAGAATAAGCACCAAAAATGTTTGTATTTAGAGTTTCAACCACAAGATCATGGAAAATATTGACAAATCACTTGACAAGAAATCTGGGTCAGAAAACTGAATAATACCATAGTGCTGATTAAAAGGCTTTCTGATATGGTCAGTATTGTTCACAAGGGTCAAGTCAAAAAGTCAGCAGCAGCAGCAACAAAAGAAGGATTTGCTGTAATATAAAGGGAAACAATATAGAAGCAAGCAACACAAACCTCTTCCATTTTAATTTGTGTCTGTACCCTGCTGAGGGAACAAACAGTTTGTGAGTTGTAGTCTGTCATGTAAGTCAGTATTAGCTGCAGGGTAATAAATAGGACAGTAAAGCATATGCAAAGTCTGATTTATAGGATCCATAGAGAGACAGTGCAAGTCCTGCAGCTATTTGCATCTTCCTCACATGCAAACAAGCACTGATGGAAAGTTTCCTGCTGAGAAAGAAAGAGAAAGGCAAGAGATGCACTGAAGAGAAAACAGGTTAAAAAAAAAAAAAAAAAAGAAAAAGGACTGTAATAACTTCTTTAGAGAGGAGGGTTTGCATATCTGGGCACCAAGGCACAATCACAGAATCATAGATCAGTTTGGATTGGAAGAGACATTGAAGATTATCCAGTTCCCATCCCCTGCCATTGGCAGGGACACCTTCCACTGTCCCAGGTTGCTCCAACATGACCTTGAACATGTCCAGGGATGGGGCATCCACAGCTTCTCTGGGCAACCTGTGCTAGGGCCTCTCCACCCACATCAGAAACAATTTCTTCCCAACATCAAATCAAAATCTCTCCTCTTTTAGTTTAAAAGCATTCCCGTTCACCTTGAAAGTGTTCAGCAGGCAGTGTGGAGTGCAGGGAGTAGAAAACATGTTTTTTTCTTCTATAATTTCAAGGCCCATTATTAAAATAGCTGCAGGGCTTGCTGCAATCATCCCCCTATTTAACTGTTGTTCAGCAGTTTTTAGGTCTTAGATCTAAAGCATCTTTAAAAATCACAGCTGGACAGTGGTGACAGGGAGGAAGTGACCTGGAACATTGTCCCAGCACCAGTAAAAGTGGGTAGCAAATGGTGGTATTTACCATGGCAGAAGATGAACACATCAGAGCAAAGCTAAAAAGCGGCACAACAGGTTTTAGGATGGTGATTGTATGAGAAGAGTGTTTCATAATCTTGTAGCTAGAATAGATGCTGGGAAATGATTTCCTTCAAAAAATGAAGCCTTCTTCAGTCGGGTAGAGTTGGGAAAGGAGGACTGCAAAATCTCCACTCCAAACTGCAATTTTGGCTATTTTCTTGCCTCAAATAATCTCAGCGTTGAATGGTGAACAAACTTCAAAGTGATCATTCTTCCCTTAACAGAGAAACAGGCTCTTTAATCTCTTCATTCAGAGAGGACAAATGCAAACATAATCAACATCAGCTTCTCCCTCGAGTTCAGTGAGACTGGCTCTGAAAGCAAAGCAGTTCAGCTCCATCATTCAGAGCTCAGTGCTGTGCAAACTTTCAAATTCCCATTTACCTGAATTCCTAAGAACTTGCTGAATGGTCTCTATTCAGCATCACTACCAGACTTCCACAGACTTCTCCCATCTCCCAGCTTGGAAGCTATGAAGATTCTGGAGCTGCCATAATAATCCTTAGCTCTGAGCTCCATCATTGCAAGTGCTTACAGGGCTCCATCAGTTTTCCTCACAAACTTTGAACCTTCTTAGCTTAGAGCTTCAGCTTGCAAATGCCAGCCTTCAAACCTAGCAGGAGTATAACAACTGCCCTGAGATGAAACCAGCTGCAGTGTAGGTAGTGATGTGCCAAAAGGAGGGGCTGACACACAGACCTGGAAGTCTCTGAAAGCTGAGCACCCACAAGAGGAAACTTTAAGAAAGGGTTATACCTCAACACAATACAAGGTGGTTCAGGATGTACAAAGCAAAAGCGAGTTAAGTAAAATAAATCAGGGTAAGTTAAGTAAAATAAATCAATAACTTGTTTTTAACTCTTCTATATCTTGCTTTGCAATTTTTTAAACAATAGAAGTAAATATAAAACTGGTTACACTATTCACACATCACACAGAGAACAGGTTCACCATCCATGTGATGGTTTTAGGAACAGACTCAGATCACTGAGCAGTTTTCACTGTGTACCTGGTGAGTTAATAAACAGATGGTGCAATTACAGTGACAAGCACCACACCAGAACAGAGCCAGAGAAAGAACAGTAAACAATCCTGACAAAGAACTCACCACCCCTTTGGTGTCACTCAAGGCAACAGCTTCTCACATGACTGATAAAAGCCTGATAAAAGATAAGGTCTCCCAAATATCACAAGGGTGACAGAAAGCCACTCAGACAAGAGATTATTTCTCAACCAAACACTTTGAAATTACCAAACTAAAGAGAATCAGAACATACCCTTGGAGGTAGAGAGGCTCTGTTGGGTGCTTCTCTCCCTGTAGCACCAAAACAGGCCCTAAGAAAATGCCAGGAGCCTTAGAAGAATTTTCAACAGGTAGCAACAAAATAATATTGAGAGGCTTTCTGAAGAGTGAAAATCTCAGAAGAATCAGCTCATGAACAATAGACTATAGATGCTGTAATATTCTCTCTTTTATCAGCTCTGCACTGATTCCCATCATATATTGGATAATTAATTTAGGCATCCAGAATATCTGAGAGGGATCGGGGAAAAACTGCAAACAATCCTCCGTACAGACACAGAGAACTCAAGATATTATCCCACACCCTTAATGTGTGTGACAAGTGTCCTGAAAGGACACTGGCATTAACACAGGCCTTAAATGATAAGATTTGAGCCAATTTCCACAGCGTTTTAAACTATCTTTACACAAGCAAAACCTACATTTGGTTCAGAATAGGAGTAACTGCCACAAAGCTTTTACTTAAAAGAAAATTATAGACAAGAAACATTCCATTCAGGTGTGAGCAATGCAGCAAGACACAGAATCTCTGGGGTTTTATTTAAACTGCCCTGAACAAAATTGTATTAAATTACTGTATGTGTAACAGTGACAGACAAGAAATGGAGAAGAGCTATTTCCACTGGAGCACCAAAGGATTTTGAGGAGTACAGAGGGAAATGAGAGGTTTCTCTGGCCTGGCCATTATGGTTTGAGAGTGCAAAGAGAAGAACAAATGTATTGTCATTTCTATAAACCCTGCAAGAGTCAGCATTAGCACATACAGCAAAGAGCTGTCTAAAGAACAGCATTTGCACAGTACTACAAATGTACCTCCTGCCACTACATACACTGCAACAATTTGAAACTAATACAGTTATGTTCTTTTGTATAGGATTTTCAGCAATTACTTTGCAATAACACAATGTCCTCAGTGAAGATGTCCACAGACAAGCAAGGTGGAGTGTGTTTAATTTCATTGATCATTTCATCAACTGTAACAGGTATTGATTGTCCAATTTAGGGTGTAAAAGTACATGCATTTCAAGGCAGAACCTCTGTTTCAGTATCCACCAAATATTAACATTCAAACATCGAGAAATGTAAATTTCTTTCCATTCTCAATACTCCAATAAAATACCTTATGCTTAGGGAAGCAAGCAGAGTTTTACATCATAAAGATACACAGACCCACTTTTAAAGTTTAACCATCAATCCTCTATGATTTATGTTCATGTGATCAAGAGAAGAAGAACATTAACTCGGATTAAGCAAGTTTAGGAACAGGACTATCAACTGAGCAAAGCTTCAATTACAAACTAATTTCACATATGCTCAAGTACAATTTTACAATTCAACAAAGACCTCTTCACAATTAAACAGCTTCAATTTGCTTTCCTTTCAGCCTATGCACATACATTACAAATTTGTTATTTTTCAGAAAATAAAAATAAAATTACTCAGCCTGGTTGGAAGCAGCCAGTGTGTCACAGGGCTGCACCATATTAACCTCAAATAAGCCACTTAACCTGACCTGTTTCCTGATCAGCAATGAGGAGCAGGAGTGGACATTCTCATAACAATATCATTCTCCTAAAGTTTCTTCCAGCTAGGTGTGTCTGACTGAGTAACCCAGCCAGAAATCCATCAACCTCTCTCCTGATGGACATCCAACTACTCATAGTCTCATCTTAATTTTTCCCTGCTTATATCAAAAAACATGAAAGTGCCAGGCACCTTCTCAGCTTGGAATATTCTGGTACCTGGGTTCTCTGAGAACTGCCTTTCCTCTCTTTAGCTATGACTCAATCCTAGTTATGCTCTACTCCTGGCAACTCAACTCCATTTTAGTCAGGAATTAATTCCTCCAGATTTGAACAAGATGCGAGATCACCAAGTGGGAATTAAAAGCACTTGGCATCTCTCTTCACGATCTGTGTAGCCTGAACATCTGCACCACACAACACTCTGAGGCATCATAAAGGCATCAGTACTCTGATGATCAACTGACAGTCAGCTGGCAGAAAGCACAGTGGACAACTTGATCTCGTTTCTACAGCTGCCCTCGGTTTTCACAGGAAAGCCACAAATTTTTAGATTAATAAAATTATACTCTCTGATCAGATCCATTCTTCAAATTCCTGCCACCTCACATCAACATTGCCCCAAACACAGAATATCTCAGGAGCGACTTGAAAAAGCTCTGATCCCACCACCTAATAGTCACTGATGCACAATCCCTGTGCTGCAGCTCAGGGTAAGTTTAGAAAGTAAAGAAATAAAAAGGCAGCACAGTCAACATGACATTACACGCGGGCCACAGGAAGGTGAGATTAAGTCACACTTTGCATATGACGGGCACAAATTCAGCTCTTGAATCCTGCTAATTAACAGAGCTAAAATCCAATCATCCATCAAGAACTCCTGATGCCTCTACTCTGCTTCAGGGCACCAGCAGAATCAATCCCAACATTTACTCCCAGCAGTCCTGAACATTCTCTCCTAACATGCAGTGCTCCATCACAAGGTTGTTTGTGCCTGGCAACAGCCAAACGCTTTAGCTGACTACAGTAAGTCTCTGTAGCCACCATGCATTACTACAGAAGCCTATGAAGACATCTGTGTCCAAATTTTTCATTCAGATATTTAAGATACTAATTTAAATTCACGACACTTCTACCCTTTTCTTTTAACGTGAACGAAAGAAGACGGTCCAGCAGAACATCAACTTTTATACACAGCTGTCACCTGGGAGGAAATACCCCTCTGGCATAAACTTGCTGCTTTAATGCTACCTACCTTTCACAATTAATTCTGCATAATTGGAGACTCCAGACCCCCCATCAGAGCGGATGACACAGCGATACTTGCTGATACTGCGCTGGGACGTGTCGGCCACACTGACAGTGGCAGAGAAACGCCGGTGGTTCACCACTCGAGTGACCATCAGGGCTGTGTCCCTTCCGTTCCACTGCTGGAAGGGCAGAGGAAAACAAGAGTCAAAAACACACGTAGGTTATGCATCCATGTGTTAATTCAACCTTTGCGATGCTTAACCTTGTTCAGACCTTCGTATTCACATTGACAGGACAGATTTTATACGGGCACAGTTTTTCAAGAAAAGACTGACAGCCCTACTCTCGAGAAATTCACAGGGTTGTGAATATTCTTATACACATGTGAGGGGGGTGAGGTCCTGGCACAGGTCGCCTGGAGAAGCTGTGACTTCCCCATCCCTTGAAGTGTTCATGTTGGACAGGGCTTGGAGCAACCTGGGGTAGTGGAAGATGCCCCTGTCTATGACAGCAGGTTGGAACACGATGGTCTTTGAAGTACCTTCCAACCCAAACTATTCTGGGATTCTATGATATATTCAAGTTTTCACTTCTATTTAATTATTGAAACATATTTGGGCATTTGATGTGTTATAGGGTTACAAAGATGCTGCAGAGTCCAGAGGGGAAAACATATAAGGAACAGCTGAGGTCACTTGGCTTGTTCAGTCTGGAGAAGAGGAGATTGAGACCTGATCAGGAGGGGCAGCACCAATCTCTACTCTCTGTGACAGGATCTGAGGGAATGGCTGCAGCTGTGTCAGGGGAGGTTTAGGTTGGGTATCAGGAAAAGATTCTTCCCCCAGAGGGTTGGTGGGCACTGAACAGGCTCCCCAGGGCTTGGTCATGGCCCCAAGGCTTCCAGAGCTCCAGGAGGGTTTGGACAACACTCAGGGACAGGGTGGGATTGTTGGGGTGTCTGTGCTGGGCCAAGGATTGGACTGGATGATCCTCATGGGTCTCTTCCAACTCAGGATATTCTCTAATTAGTTACTCCAAAGGCTGGAGAGTGACAGCTCTGACTGTGCAATTCTACATAGTGTAATTAGAGGCCCAGCCTGGATATGAAAACACAACTGAAGGCTTTGTGTACACCTGGGAAAGTGCTACAAATGAACAGATTCCATAAACTTGGCATTTTTAGATGTAAAACTTTGATTCTGGACCAATTTAAATAAATTGCCTGGATGAGCCAGTTGTGTCCAGCACTCCTCAATAAACCTCTCTAGCAATGCCAGACTACACTTTTCCAATTGGAAAAGGGACAGATGAATCAGCCAGAAATAGTTCTCCACAGCATAAATATGTCAGCTTCTTCATTGGTCAAGTTTATTGGGAATTTCAAAGGAAAGCACACTGCTGGTTTCCAATAATCAGTTCTAGGGGTGTTTCTAAGGCCATTTTCATTACGTGTTTCAGTTTTAGAGAATGGAAAGGAAGCTTCCGCTAACAACCATAATGGTCCCAAAAATCTGCTTCTCACAGGGAAAGATTCACACTGTTCCAGGTCAGAATTGTTTTTTACACAAATCTAATTGCAACCCTGGAAAGATTTCACTGAAAGAATTAAAAAAAAATAGAAAAAAAAGTAAAAAAATGGATACCAGAAGCACACAATGTGTAAAGAAATCACAGCTAAAAACACAATTTTTAGGAGAACAGCTGTGATGAGAGCACAGTTACTGACTGGAAAATCATTTTTACATGATGCCAACTACATTTCTCACCAGCTTAAGCCTTTTTTCCCATTACCAATTTTCATTTTTATGAGTAGGTAAACTGATTCTTCTATTTAAATTCAAAAACATTATTTTGAAAATTTATTAAAATATCTGAAGTAAATTTTAAAGTTTAATACAATCTCTTAATTATTTGACTACAAAGGCCCTTACTGTCTGCCTCAGATGCTACAAATATGGGGTGATCAGGCCCTCAGTCACATCTGTCCAAGCTGAGAATAAAATCTGTCAACTGGCTTAAGTGTTCTCAAGGTTTATGTTGGCCCTACACAGAGCAAAACCATCCTCTTGACTTATTTGGGACATTAGGCATTTAAGAACTCAACTAATTTAAAAAGTTCTGGAACGGTAATGCTGAGAGTCCACATATCAGAGCACTTGAAAGGGCAGGAGAAATAATTTTATCCTTCATTGGGAAACACACCCTCCATGCATTAATGTATGTTCCGATCGATGTCTGTTCCATTTCCAATGTTGAAAGTGAGTTCTCAAGGTTGTTACTACACCCACCTGAAGAGCAGGACCCAGACTCTCAAGTTGAACCAAAGAGNCTGGGGTAGTGGAAGATGCCCCTGTCTATGACAGCAGGTTGGAACACGATGGTCTTTGAAGTACCTTCCAACCCAAACTATTCTGGGATTCTATGATATATTCAAGTTTTCACTTCTATTTAATTATTGAAACATATTTGGGCATTTGATGTGTTATAGGGTTACAAAGATGCTGAAGAGTCCAGAGGGGAAAACATATAAGGAACAGCTGAGGTCACTTGGCTTGTTCAGTCTGGAGAAGAGGAGATTGAGACCTGATCAGGAGGGGCAGCACCAATCTCTACTCTCTGTGACAGGACCTGAGGGAATGGCTGCAGCTGTGTCAGGGGAGGTTTAGGTTGGGTATCAGGAAAAGATTCTTCCCCCAGAGGGTTGGTGGGCACTGAACAGGCTCCCCAGGGCTTGGTCATGGCCCCAAGGCTTCCAGAGCTCCAGGAGGGTTTGGACAACACTCAGGGACAGGGTGGGATTGTTGGGGTGTCTGTGCTGGGCCAAGGATTGGACTGGATGATCCTCATGGGTCTCTTCCAACTCAGGATATTCTCTAATTAGTTACTCCAAAGGCTGGAGAGTGACAGCTCTGACTGTGCAATTCTACATAGTGTAATTAGAGGCCCAGCCTGGATATGAAAACACAACTGAAGGCTTTGTGTACACCTGGGAAAGTGCTACAAATGAACAGATTCCATAAACTTGGCATTTTTAGATGTAAAACTTTGATTCTGGACCAATTTAAATAAATTGCCTGGATGAGCCAGTTGTGTCCAGCACTCCTCAATAAACCTCTCTAGCAATGCCAGACTACACTTTTCCAATTGGAAAAGGGACAGATGAATCAGCCAGAAATAGTTCTCCACAGCATAAATATGTCAGCTTCTTCATTGGTCAAGTTTATTGGGAATTTCAAAGGAAAGCACACTGCTGGTTTCCAATAATCAGTTCTAGGGGTGTTTCTAAGGCCATTTTCATTACGTGTTTCAGTTTTAGAGAATGGAAAGGAAGCTTCCGCTAACAACCATAATGGTCCCAAAAATCTGCTTCTCACAGGGAAAGATTCACACTGTTCCAGGTCAGAATTGTTTTTTACACAAATCTAATTGCAACCCTGGAAAGATTTCACTGAAAGAATTAAAAAAAAATAGAAAAAAAAGTAAAAAAATGGATACCAGAAGCACACAATGTGTAAAGAAATCACAGCTAAAAACACAATTTTTAGGAGAACAGCTGTGATGAGAGCACAGTTACTGACTGGAAAATCATTTTTACATGATGCCAACTACATTTCTCACCAGCTTAAGCCTTTTTTCCCATTACCAATTTTCATTTTTATGAGTAGGTAAACTGATTCTTCTATTTAAATTCAAAAACATTATTTTGAAAATTTATTAAAATATCTGAAGTAAATTTTAAAGTTTAATACAATCTCTTAATTATTTGACTACAAAGGCCCTTACTGTCTGCCTCAGATGCTACAAATATGGGGTGATCAGGCCCTCAGTCACATCTGTCCAAGCTGAGAATAAAATCTGTCAACTGGCTTAAGTGTTCTCAAGGTTTATGTTGGCCCTACACAGAGCAAAACCATCCTCTTGACTTATTTGGGACATTAGGCATTTAAGAACTCAACTAATTTAAAAAGTTCTGGAACGGTAATGCTGAGAGTCCACATATCAGAGCACTTGAAAGGGCAGGAGAAATAATTTTATCCTTCATTGGGAAACACACCCTCCATGCATTAATGTATGTTCCGATCGATGTCTGTTCCATTTCCAATGTTGAAAGTGAGTTCTCAAGGTTGTTACTACACCCACCTGAAGAGCAGGACCCAGACTCTCAAGTTGAACCAAAGAGGGAATGTTTTGTTCTTTTAGTGAGTGACTAAAATGATCTGCTGTCAACACAGCCAAGGGTAACTGGGAGCAAGAAAAACAATGGGTACAAACTTTTCCCTGTTTTCACCACCCAGATAAGTAATCCCAGACCTTGAAGTAGGTTTTCTTCTGAACATATTGCCACTGACTCTGGGGCTGAGAAGCTTTTTGGAGGATAAGAGGAAAGCAGATTTCAAAATAAAGCACAAGAGAAGAGCTATTCAACTTCTTCTCCCTCCTCTGCTTTATGACTGTTTACAGATACATGGACATTTGTTTGAATTCAGAATTTTGCTGCCACTGCCCATTTTTTCCATTTTCTGTATCATGATTCTGTGCTGAAACTCCCACTTAGAAATGATTTAAGGCATTTCTCAAAGGATCTCAGTGAAAAGATTTTGCCCTGCCACCAGGCTTTCTACACCTATTTATTTTACTTGTAACATCAAACAAAACCAAAGGAGGAAAACCACCCCAAAAAGGGCATTATTTTACCTGGAGCCAGAGCTTGTCATGCTGGGACCATTTCCCCCCAGCAATGCACTGGAACGTCGCATTCTGTCCCACGTTCACTTCCACATTCTGGAGCCGTAGGAAATGGGGTGCTTTTCCTGACAAAAGAGGCAAAACATTGCAAGGGTAGAGCAAGGCAGTAACTGACTGTGTTACACCAGCCCAGATGGAAACACTCAGCAAAGCATTAGAGCTGTCCTTGACAGTGTTTTTACAAAATAAATCTGCCCTTCAGTGTTTAACTGTTCCCTGCAGAGAGAGGTGGGTGATGGATCTGAGAGAGGATGGCCTAAGGGATCTTAGAGAGCCCTGACACATCTAAAAACACAGATTTGGATCAAATCACAAGTTCATGGTCATTGGCACAATTTCTTACTGCTTGCTATAAAGAGTGATTGAGTAATTTCTTCAGAAAACCGTGTTTCTAAAAAGGTCAAAAAAAAATCAAATGCTTCTGTGCTTGTCAAGCCTGACTGACCCAAACTACATTTTCACAAGGGTCTTTTATCCTTCTTATTTTATTGACTATCAAATATGTCCTAGACCTTTAGAACAATGCATCATTAATATCAAATCAGATGTTAAATGAAATATTCATAGGACAGTATTGTATCACTGGTTTAAGACCACTGATATCAGGGTTTGGCTGATACTAAATTCAGCATTAGTTCAAAATTAAACCAGTGATTTTAAAATGTAGACATCAAATTTATTCCCAAAGGAATTAGATCAGAGGATTATCTTTTTGACTAAATACCAGACTCAGTTACATCTCTAACTTATAATAATATAAATAAGGTTACACCAGTGAATCTGACACCTTTTAACACAATGAAAATGGATATTCCAGGTGCATTCCAACACAGGACAAAGGCAAAAAAAGAAAGACAATAGCAGCAAGATATTTATTTTTCTGCATTACTGTGCCATGGGGCATTTCACTGTTTTTGCTGATACCTGAGTTTATCTGTCATCTGTGAAGGTAAAGCAGAAATTAAGAAATAAGGCCAATGATTTCAGTAGCCTCCAGGGTCATTGGGAGCTTCATGTTCTTTGTGTTTTGATTTATAACAATTGTAAAACAAGTCTGAGGGGCAAAGCCTGTACAAGGAAATGGAACACATGGGTGATATTTACCCTGGTCACAGTCATTGCTGAACACTGGGAATCAGACAGGAGAAGGATTTAGAGACTGCAGGGAACTTGCAGCTTGTAATGAGCCCTGGTTGCAAATATGAGCTCAAATATACAAATATGCTGCAGGTTGCAATGGATTAAAAAACACCAAATGACCCTGTTTAAATAACTTTGGTTTTGAGCCACCAAGAATGCCCTTAATTTTGAAGAAGAACCTACATATACTTGAAGAAATGGACACAAAACCAGTTTATTGATTAAGCAGGGATATAATACAGCATCCTGCCTAACTTTTCTAAAATCCCATCATTTTCTTGCTGAGGCTTTGCCTCATGGTTTGTTCAGTGGCCTCTTTCCCAGTAAAGGGACCAGCCATCACCCACCACGCTGTGGAAGGCACACAGACCATTTGGAGATTTGTCTGGATGCTGCCAGTTATCAGCAACATCTGGTTAATACAGACTGTAAGTATTTCTTAATGAAGAAAATGCACCCAAAGGCCTGAGCAACGAGCACATGGTAAATACAAATATAATTCACTTAAACAGCAATTAACGACACTGCAGTTATCAGAAATGTCCTGTTAAACTTGAGCAGAACCATGTCTGTCACATTGAATGACAGCTGTTCTTTGACATTCTGATTGCAGGAAAACAAGTTGATGTTACTCCATTGATATGATCCATGATTTTTTTTTTTTGTGATCAGCTGTCACTGACTTACTGAAATGATGAGCCAGTGAGAGGGGCTGTCTACAAAACAGCTTTACAAGAAACTCTGTATTACATACAAAATACAAAGTCCTCAAGCCACACTCTAGGTGCATAAAGAAACCAAGCAAGTTCAGATTCAAACACTGAGGCTCAAAGTTTCTTTAAATATAAGTAAATAAGTCTAAGCTTATTGTTGTGGCTGCAATAGAAGAAATACAGCACTAACATTCATGAACAGAACAGTGAACCTGCACCAGATTCTACTCCTGTGCAAATGCACTGTCTAAAATTTTTTTTTTAATATCTTTACAGGGGTGCTTAGTGGGTTTACTGTTTATTGAGAGAGACTGACCTTTGGGATATGTCCTTTACCGAGGAAACACTGAAACAATTTGTTTGGTGGTTCTTACATTAACCACACAAGTTATTAGGAGAAGCTTGTTTAGATTGTTTTCTCCAGCAATGCGATTCAAAACTAATAAAAGCATCAGTTTTATGTGCTCATAACAAGAAAAGACAGAATTCCACAGACCTGGCTCTAGCTGTAGACTGAGAGACTTCTGCACAACTTGCAAAGTTAGATAACTATGCAAGCCTGACTGTTTTTGGGGGTCTTGGAGGGATACAAGACATTTAGTGCTGACCCAGTTGGGTAAATCACTCCTGCAAACCCTGACACAAAACACATCAAGACAGACAGAAAAACAAGGAGTGCTCACTGCATGGGTGGGCAAGAACTCTGACTTCATCCACAGCTATGTACCCAGGATGTCCTTTCAAAGAGACTGATTCAAATATCACCTGAAATACAAAAGAAAGGAGAAAAAAAAGCTTTAAAAAAAGGAACACCTACACTAGTCACCTCACCATATTCTGTTCTTATTCCAATGTCTGAGTCATTCAAGGCACTTCATGGTTAATAATGTAGGGATACCCAAGGCAATTCAATACATACATACAGAGCAAAGTTGTTTGGTATGCAAAGCAAAAAGTTAGAGCAACAGTCATTAGGATTAGAAATAACTAATTGTTCATTTGAAAAGGCAAAAAGTACTCTTTGTATATACACACCTATATTCCCTTTAAGCACCAGTTCAAGAACATTAAGTGGACAATAATTTGACATCTTGTTCTTAATATGGCTCAGAAAATTGGAGAAAGCTGTACGTGAGATAGAATTCTCTCTTTAATCACTAACCATACCTGGATCCTTCTGGAGAGAACCTTGATTGGACATGCAGGTCTTTGCAGTATTGGAAAGCAAATTATGAGCAAAGAAAGGATAATGCTGGATTTCAGTTACTGGACTGAAATAAGATTCTCCCAGATATAATAAAGTTATTTCTGCCTTTCCCTGAATTGAATGAACATGATCTGAGAATGAATAGTCTTAAAAGCTATAGGCGGCATTTCTTTACATTAATGGTACACTAACTAGCATTTCCTTTTTTTATTTGTATATTTGGATGATGAAAGCATTGCAGTAGTGTCTGTCTGAAAAGACAGCTATTCAATCACAGATGAACAAAAATCTCATTCTTCCCTATGGGTTTGTGATTTTTACCTGGAAAATCGCCCTGAAGTATCCTGTTACTAAAAACACACAGACTATCAAAAAAACAGCAGGGCAGAAAACCAAAACAAAACACTTAAAAGCTGATAATGAGAACATTAAAAGTAAGTTAGTTGCTGACCTCCTCAAGGGGAGCAGTGGAGGGGAAGGTGCTGATCTCCTCAATCTGGTGACCAGTGACAGGACATGGGAAAATGGAACAAAGCTGAGTCAGGGCAAGTTCAGGTTGGACATTAGGAAAGGTCCTTCTCTGGGAGGAAGCTCTGTCCCTGGAACAGGCTCCCCAGGGACGTGGTCCCAGCACCAAGCCTGGCAGATGTCTTGGAGCATCTGAAGGACACTCAGTGACATGGCTGAGTTTCAGTTAGTCCTGCAAAGAGCAGGGAGTTGGACTCGATGGGCCCCTTCCAACCTGAGTCATGCTATGACTCAACAAGGAATGGGAAGTTTAGAAATGTTAAACTGCAATAGAAAGAAGAAAAAAATGCAGATTGATTATTTAACATCTTGGTGATGCTACCACTCAAATTAGTGATTCTCTTCCCAAAGGAATGAAGTGCTATCCTTTACTGTGTTACAAAAGTGAATGGGTGGAGATGTAATGGGTTCTGCCCTCTGCATCTGAAAGAGGTATTCCCAGTTTCACTCCATGTTACTGAAGTAAAGTTCACACTGTACTGAAATGCTCATTTTTGCATGAGCATA
>VYZS01034485.1:18983-44988 GCA_013400695.1 Neodrepanis coruscans
TCAGTTACTGGACTGAAATAAGATTCTCCCAGATATAATAAAGTTATTTCTGCCTTTATATAATAAAGTTATTTCTGCCTTTCCCTGAATTGAATGAACATGATCTGAGAATGAATAGTCTTAAAAGCTATAGGCAGCATTTCTTTACATTAATGGTACACTAACTAGCATTTCCTTTTTTTATTTGTATATTTGGATGATGAAAGCATTGCAGTAGTGTCTGTCTGAAAAGACAGCTATTCAATCACAGATGAACAAAAATCTCATTCTTCCCTATGGGTTTGTGATTTTTACCTGGAAAATCGCCCTGAAGTATCCTGTTACTAAAAACACACAGACTATCAAAAAAACAGCAGGGCAGAAAACCAAAACAAAACACTTAAAAGCTGATAATGAGAACATTAAAAGTAAGTTAGTTGCTGACCTCCTCAAGGGGAGCAGTGGAGGGGAAGGTGCTGATCTCCTCAATCTGGTGACCAGTGACAGGACATGGGAAAATGGAACAAAGCTGAGTCAGGGCAAGTTCAGGTTGGACATTAGGAAAGGTCCTTCTCTGGGAGGAAGCTCTGTCCCTGGAACAGGCTCCCCAGGGACGTGGTCCCAGCACCAAGCCTGGCAGATGTCTTGGAGCATCTGAAGGACACTCAGTGACATGGCTGAGTTTCAGTTAGTCCTGCAAAGAGCAGGGAGTTGGACTCGATGGGCCCCTTCCAACCTGAGTCATGCTATGACTCAACAAGGAATGGGAAGTTTAGAAATGTTAAACTGCAATAGAAAGAAGAAAAAAATGCAGATTGATTATTTAACATCTTGGTGATGCTACCACTCAAATTAGTGATTCTCTTCCCAAAGGAATGAAGTGCTATCCTTTACTGTGTTACAAAAGTGAATGGGTGGAGATGTAATGGGTTCTGCCCTCTGCATCTGAAAGAGGTATTCCCAGTTTCACTCCATGTTACTGAAGTAAAGTTCACACTGTACTGAAATGCTCATTTTTGCATGAGCATAGGATAAGGTTTTCAATGACAGAGTTAATTAACACGTTCAGCTGGCACAGACACTGCCATCAGAGCAGTTCTGGTGCAGCTCTTGTTCCAGAGGAGAAAGTATTTCAGTAATTTGGAATTTCCAAAATTCACTACTAGAACACAAAGTTAACTACTTAAAAACAGTTTTCAACACTTATTTTTATTCTAAATGAAAACTGGTGTCCCTAGTTCAGCCTTCATCAGAACATTTAATACAAGAAAAGACTCAACTCCCCAAATTCAAGCCCTGGTTAGGAAAATAAATCAGTATGTTCTTCCTGAACTGTTGTTAATAATTTCCAGGACATAATTTCTACTCATGTTTCCATGACTTCCCAAAATCTCTTCCTCCCAATTCAAAACCCAGCCAGATGTGAGATCTCCTGAAACACATCCATGAGAAAAAAAGACGTGATAAAAACAGGTAGAACACAAAAATAAACAGGTAAAGACAAACTATGAAAGGCTCATGTGCTAAAAATATGCAGAAACAAATTTCTGCTTCAGGGTGGACAAAAAAACCAAGCTGTTCAAGGAGCAACGGGAAACAAAAAGCAAACCTCTGGAAGATAAAATATCCAAAAACCATCAACAAGTGTTCTGTATTATCAAGGTCCTTGATAGGCTTTTTAGGGACTGTATAAACTAAGAGTATAAAATAGGAGTCCTTAGTATGGAAATCATAATTACTTTATAAATTAAATGTCATTCATGATAAAAATTACATTTACTGGGAAGGTCATGAGAGGCACTACTGTAACTCCCTTCAGACTTGAATTAAAGTGCTACATTACAGCTACAACATCTTATTTTAGCTTTGCTTTTGTGAGAAGCTGAAAGCCACAATAAACTAATTCTCTATTTCCTGTAAGCCAAGAACTTGGAAAGAAAACTTCTCCAAGGCATTGGCATCAGCTATTAATGTGTGGCAAAAGTAGGCACTGCTATGTAGAGAATTGTCCTTGGTTAATTACTAACATGTACAGGGCATTTAATACAACACAATATAACTTAATCGAGTCAGCCTCCATAAAATCCTTGTACACTGGTACAAAATCCACTGAGGAGAGCATTCCTCTCAATTCAAGCAAAATTGTTTGACTATTTTTTCTCTGTTCTGTGTTACACTCAGATATTCTTGTTATTTCCCAGTTCAAACTTCCACTTTTTTCCTTTTTCTGTATTTTTCAGCATCGCATCTCTATCAAAGTGAGAAGCATGGAAGCATCCAGGTGTTTTTGAAAACAGGGAATTGAGACCCAATATGAGGAAAAGGCAGGAATAAATGCTTATGGGGCTCATTTCTGCAAATTTCATACTGAATATCTCTCATGTCCTTTTAAATCCAGTTGGAAATGCAGCATAACAGTTGAGGCAGGGGCATTTAACAATTCTTTGCATTTAAGGAGCTTGTCAGAAATTAATATAGATGACAAGACCCAAAGCTTTACTCTTAAAAAAACCATTCTTAAGTGCTCCTGAGAACTGCAAATACAAAGTAATTTCATGTTTCTTTGCCAATAACCAGTCCCACATTTCAGCCCTGTGATTTACCAACAATGTCTGCGTTAGCAGTGCAGCCCAAGCTCATCTGTTGTGCTACAACAGTTTTCTCCAGGCCTGGATCAATAACATTCCTTGCTATACATCAAAAAAAGCACCTTCCTGGCAGACTGTAGTGCTGCCCTTGGTGCATTCTGGGACCAAGTTCATCCTCATGGCAAGCAGTAATTCAGGATTACATGTATTACCTTGCTCCAAGAACTATTAACAGCTTTTTCTCCCTACAATAAAAACATTTGCAGGCTGGGAATCCAAGTATGAGTAACTTCAGGGCAGACAAGATAAATCTCCACCATTCCCACATTTCCATCTCAGACAGAGCTTTTGCAGCCGGATGACTCCAATGACCCTTGCACACAACTGCCAGACCTGAAACACGACCTCTGGCAGTGGGTTTGGATACCACTTTTCCACTAGTCACATCTCCAAAGCAAAAAAATTTCTTGTTGAAGCCCCAGAGCCAGGGCAGATAGCTTCAGATTTTTTTGCCTGAGGTTTTGAAGCA
Source organism: Neodrepanis coruscans (assembly GCA_013400695.1). NCBI lineage: Eukaryota > Metazoa > Chordata > Aves > Passeriformes > Philepittidae > Neodrepanis > Neodrepanis coruscans. The sequence goes on from VYZS01034485.1 coordinate 22,080, forward strand.
CATCACAATTCAGGATGGTGTGGTTTCTGTGCATTCAGAGTATAACCTACATTTTGCCTGGTGAAATGCGTATTTAAGAAAAATGCTCAGTTTTCCCATGTTGCCCAGTGCTTTTAAAATACAGAACATGCTCTCAGACCTCTTGTGCAGAAAGAGTTGTCCAGAAATATAATTTTGAGTTGAAGCTGAGAGATAAATTACCAATATGAGTGTGGAGAGGCCCTGGCACAGGCTGCCCAAAGACGCTGTGGCTGCCCCATCCCTGGAAGTGTCCAAGGCCAGGTTGGACAGGATTTGGAGCAACCTGGTATAGTGGAAAGTGTCCCTGCCCATGGCAGGGGGTGGATTGAGTTAGGCCTTCAGATCCCTATCAACTTAAACCACCCTAGGATTTTTTTAAATAACACTCTGATGTCACATCCTAGATCCTGAGTGTGAAATGAGACACTCCTCAGACAGCAAAACACCCAAGATTTTGTGATCCTGTCACCTGGACCAGAAGTGTCACTTTAGGCAGCCAAATACTAAAAATTTTTTTGTTCTTTTTAAAAACCACACTTAAGGATTTTGAATCTATGTCTAAGCAGAAGAAAACATCACTCTCCTTCATCAAAAAGCAAAAAGAAGTCCCTTATTTTCTAGAAAAGAACAATTCCTAAGCGGTTACTGCTGCCTTTTTCAATCCATTCATTTTTGTGATGCAGTGGAAAATTCTTGTTTGATTTAAAGGATCTTTTTTCCCAGGAAAAGCAAACTTGACCTGCAAAAGCCTTGTAAAAGAACTAAGAGGAACTCAGAAAGCCTACTATTGATACATTTGAGAGCAGGATCCCTCTTAGTGTGAGATCAGACTAGCTTTTCCAGGTTTTTCAAGCACTGATTATCTGGGTGAAAGATCATTTCTGTTATCTCTGTGGAGCACCTTCCAGGAAGCAAGTTCTGGTTCGTGACCAGACCCATCACGTTGATGTGAACAGAGCAGAAGCACTTCAGTGTGCCTTCAGAACAGTGACAAGTTGTGCACTGCCCTTAAAACACCACTTCCCACACATTTGCATCTCTTTATCCCTTCCTCTCATGGATTCTGCTGATATCCACAACTGTCAGAGGCAGAACATTAAAGCACATTCCACTGCAGCTCGGGTTTTACAGACCTCCTACCCAGTTATTAGAAGCAAAAAAAGTGGTTTTCTAATGCTGTTTTCTACCCACAGAGTATTTGCTGCCTTTTCACAGTTTATTCTGTTATAATTCCTATCTCACTCGTGTCCTTATCACATATATATATATATCAAATTTCCTGCAAGGGTTTAGGATGCTATTACCTCTCAGACTTTTTTTTTTCAGATGTGTGCGTGTGTGTCTTGAATATAAAACAAGATAAAAATACTCCTTTAGCACTTAACAAGAAGTATGTGAGAACATTGTGTGCAAATTTATCTAATTAAAATTAAAACAATGCCTGTTAAGTTGTCACATGAAGCTTGAAGTGAGCAACTAACAAGTAGCTGTAAAATGAATGTAAAAAAAACCCTATTCATTTCATTTCTCTACTTCATGTTTGTTTTAAAAAACAAAATTCTAACAGAACAAATAAAATTACGTTACAAGCAAAGCTAAAAGGTTAAGGGGTACAAGATTTTATTAGTAACCCTCATATGAGCACAGGAAAAGTCCAGATGCAAAGCCAAGTTAACAAATGTTCATTTTTATGGAACCAAGGGCCAAACATAGTTCAGGCAGGGTACAGTTACACACCCAGAAATTCACTTGTATTTACAGTTACACAGTGCCATGGAAAAGGCCAATATAAGTTGGATTATGTGTCCATTTCATGATAAACTAGTGGGTCTTAACGTGCCAATAATTTGACTCACATGCATCACTCTGTGACCCGTCAACAACTACAGAATAAGAGTGAAGCAGGAAGAAATACATCAAGATACAACCACTGTAAGCAAATTCATTCAGATAGGAAAAAGCCAATCAGTTGAGGGGCAATTCTCCAAACAACTACTGCTAACAACAAAGGGAAGCGAGAGAAAAACACAACAAACTCATACCTGATAAAAATGTGGCCAGAAGGTGCTGATGGCGAGCTCTGCCTTCACCCAGCCCTCTGTCACCACTCCCGAGACATTCCATATGGGGTTGCCCTGTGGGCCCCCGTTCACCTTGACATAGACATTCAGGGAGCCGGGGCTGGAACGGTCCCTGCTGGACAAATAATAGTGGAAGTCGATGCAGTGAGTGTCGTTTTCCTTCAGTGTAGGCAGCAGCAGGTGAGCTTTCTGCCCCGATGCTCGCCCAGAGCTGTTCACCATCATGAAGGAGCCTACAGTGAAAAGAAAAAGGAGAGGAAAGAGTGGCTTTCCTTGGTTTTTTTTCCAGCATAAACAGCTCAATTGGAAAAGTCAGCAATTTCCTCAGAAGCCACAAAACACAACCTTCACCTGAAGAAATCAAACCAGCTATTTGATGCCAGTTGTTAGGTAACAGTGAAAGGGTGTTCAAATTGCAGGGTATATACACCAGCAGATTCAGGGCCAACTAGAACATTTTAATTAGGTAACTTAAATAAAATGAAAATACTATTTTGCTTCTATTATTTTAGCACCTTGTGATAAAACAGTCACTCTAAACAAAAGCACTTCAAGCAGCCACCAGGTTCTTCGACTGCATACAGTCCATCAAAGGCACATTCAGTACAAGGTAACAAGTGACAGGATGAAAGGAAATAGCCTCAAGTCACACCAGGGGAGGTTTAGATTGGATATTAGGGAAAAATTCTTCATAGACAGGGTTGTAAAGCACTGGAACGAACTGTGGAATCACCATCGCTGGAAGTGTTCAAAATGTATGTGGAACTGGCACTTGAGGACATGGTTTTGTGGGTAATGTGATGGTGACAGTGGACTTGATCTTTAAAGACCTTTTTCAACCATAACAATTTTATGATTCAATAAAAAAAGCACAACAACAGACCAAATTCTTGGCTGGCATTTGCCCACACGGCTTTTGACACACTCCACGCCAATCCATGAGCCCTGGCACCTGAAACTTTTGCAGGCTGTGTCAAGAAAACCCTGATTTTCAGAGCCCAAATGAATGACGTTTCTTGGCAGAATAGCAGCATCTTGACTAGTAATAATCCAATAGGACAATTAATCTTGGAGGAGGGAAGGGCAGGCTGAGTTTAGGAAGGGAAATACACACTAATGGAATTTCTGAGTTTGTTAACCTGGAATCTTGCATCATATTAACCACAGCACTTGATGTTGAACTTGCATTTCGATTCATCAAGCAGTTATTTCATAGCACATTGTGCCTCGACTCATCTCCTCATAGATGCATCAAGGTGAAAAATGTGAGCAATAAGGGAGAACATTATGAGAGTTATTTGATTCAATTCTGCTTAAAGAATTTTATGTGAGTACAGACACTCACACTTAGAAAATGGTGGAGAAAACACCGAGACAATGGAGCAGGGGGAAATCTGTGTCTGCAGCCAGGAATGATAATTTTTTATCAAACACAGCCCTCTTGACACTCTCTGCTCTGATGCTGCTGCCAAGGCAATGCTACAAATGTATTTCTCTGCTGGCCTCTTGCAGTTCACAGAAGATTGGGTATGAAAAGCCTTGCCTCACTTCTAACCTATTGACTTTCCCTATTCCCCGCTGTAGCAGATGAGCCACTCAACATTTGGATCAATTTTGTGCAGTGAGCATTCATATATTCTAAATTTGTAACAGGTATGAGCAACTTTCTCTCACAAAAATGTTTTTTCCCCTGTGTTTATATGATACATATGCATTTTGTAAAGGATTGACAAGCACAGATGCAGAAGGAAGTCAAACATTCAAAGAAAGGAAAAATAAAAAATCACACACTCCAAACTTAGAAAACTCAAGCACAATAAGCACAGCTGGGGAAATGGGAAGAGGCTCTACTAAGAAACAGGAAAATTTATAGGCAAGATGGTCACAGGAAATCCTGTTCTTCATTCTGATATGCTGAAAACCAAAATGGTCCCATATCAAGAAGTTCCAGATTTATACCAAGGACTTTGAGAAATGTTAGACCTGAATCCAGGCTTTTTAGTTTTTCTCTAGTAAGAGAGAAACAAGCCTTCACTTGGATCTAAATCTGCTCCCATTCAACCATAAAATCCCTTCTTCAGTGAGTACCACATACATAATCCTCTTAAAAATCCACTCAAATATACTAAAATTTTGAGAAATTGCGATTTGGCTGCTATCACCTGAGATAATTTATTATCAGAAAGCACCATTGCCAATGGTCTTGGGGAGGCAGCAGGCTGGAAACCTGACACAGCCAGGTTTGGGAAGACTGATCATGACAATTCCATGAAGGCTGGAGCCTCTCTGCTCTGGAGCCAGGCTGGGAGAGCTGGGGTGTCCAGCCTGGAAAAGAGAAGGCTGCAGGGAGAGCCAAGAGTCCCTTCCAGTGCCTCCAAGGGAGTTGGAGAAGGACTTTGGACAAGGGTCTGGAGTGACAGGAGAAGGGGAATGGCTTTAAATTGAAATAGGGTAGATTTAGATTAGATGTTAGGAAGAAATCTTTCCCTGTGAGGGTGGGGAGGCCCTGGCACAGGTTGCCCAGAGAAGCTGTGGAAGTGTCCAACCCTGGAAGTGTCCAAGGCCAGGTTGGATGGGGCTTGAAGCAACCTGGGATAGTGGAAAGTGTCACTGTCCATGGCAACAAATGGAACTGGATGGCCTTTAAGGACCCTTCCAACTAACACCATTCTCAGTCTGTATGATCCCTGTCAGATCATCCACCCTTACAAACAAAGCAGGAGCAGTTGCAATAACCACTGTTCTACAGAGAATTTGGGAGAAAAGACACTGTAAAAGTGATGAGTAAGGGCAGGACAGTCTAGGGGAGCAGAACAGGTGCTGGGAAATGTCCTGCCTGCAGCATTTCAATGCCACTTCTGGCACAATAAAGGCAATATCTCCATTGCCAGATCTCACACCTGAGGAGGATGCTGCAGGCAGCTGAACCACTCAAAGAAAAGTGGAGCTCCTGCACATCCAACAGGGTTTTTGACCAAGTGCCTCCTACACTGGGGAGGAACCCAGAGAAACAGATTTTTACACTTTAATTGGTTGGATGATGCAGCAAAGAATTCCACTTCTGGGCATCTTTCTCAACTTTTCTCTTTTTAATTTAGATAATACTTAGATTATCCTGCCTTAAAGAATTATTGTGTGTCTAACACAATACAGTCTTGAGCTGCACTGGGGGAGGTAAGTGTTTCAATGACAGAAAAAGTTAGGGAGTGCTTCACTTTTCCAGGTTCATATATAAAAATAACGAGCTTTCCTCTGGGAGAAAAAAACATCAGCTTTTATAAAAAGTTCCAAGTAATAATTACATTTTTATTTTTTGCCACCCACAAAAAATGAATCACAATCTATTTGCAGTGACAACGGCCTTTTGTGCAACTGCTGACAATTGTAGGGAGAGTGTGGAGTCTGAATCCAGCAGTGACAACAGCAGCAAGTGAAGTACCCATCCACCAAAAAGCACTTAGCAAAATAATTAGTCTTGGTTACTGAAAGAGCAGCCTTACAAACAATTGTCATGGGCAAATTATCCATAGCTTCCTATTTATAGCAAATATGGATTTTTTTAATACAACATGCCTAGAGATACAGGAGGAAATAAGAAACTGTCTCAAGAAAAGGTCTGGTAAGAGGTATTATTTTACATGACAGTGGAAAAGATGAAGAATTTCCACTTATAGTAGCACCTCTGTCAGAGAAAAGCACTCACACCTTGTTTAAATCTGTTTGTCATCCACTGACTGTAGCACAGGCCTTGTTTCTGCAGTAAATTAGTGTGGCAGCTTCCACCCAAAACCTTTCCCCTGGTTAGTCCAGGCATAGCCCACACCACAGGATCACACAGAACCACCTCAAACCTGGCCATCCTAGGGCCTAAAAAATTATAGTTCCATCAGTACCATCATTGACGTTGGGTAAATCTGTAAAAATCACCTGTAAATAAATTATACCCTGTATCCTGTAAATTGGCCTCCAAACAGACATTTTCATGTTTCTTTTCCCAGTGTGACCTCCAGCAGGTATCCTGTCCTCTGGGACCTTCCCAAGGTTGCTCTGCATGCTCCGAAATCAACTATTCCATTATAAATGTCTGTGTCCAGTGGAGATTGTCTGGGCAGGATCCATCATTTAGGTGTAGGTGAGAGACCATGAAAATAGCTTCCAACAGGGAAAAAAAATAAACCAAAACCAAACTAAAACAGCCTTTTAAAGACAAATGTGGTTTTCCTTATTATTCTTAACAAAAATTGACATACTGTGATTCTGGGTCTGACAGCTGAGCGCAGAACTGAACTGATGGGACTTATTCCCAATTTATAGGCCTATATGTGAAAATAAAACAGATACAATCTGGTCTGGCACCAACAAATCACTTGTCGCGTTTTCCACTCGTACAAACAACTAGGGAATGAATTAACATGTCACAAATGGAAATTATTGATCAATAGATGCCTGAAAGCCTCCTAAATATCTGTAGGCAAGAATCTGGATAAAAAAAAGGTATGTTGGAGAAACTCTTATTTAGACCATTGCAATTGGAAAAAATAGTAACACAAGAAACAAAAATATCATTTAGCCTTGTTGTCTTGTTTACTTCCATCCAAAAAGTTCAAATGTCAAAGTCAACACTCAACTGTAAAAATTAGTTGGGGGGGCGGGGGAACAAATGCTGTGTAAAAATTCCTTTTTATGTTTACTGAACACAGAAGTATAAACTCATTACAGCAAATTGAGTATCAGGTCAATTAAACTTGGTGCTCTTGGATCAACAAGTTAGATTAAGTAATATCTTGCTGCTTTTATCCTGAATAATTAAAAATGAATGAGTTCTGTTCAGATCAGCCAGCAGCAAGCAGGATGGGAAGATGGTAAATAAATTCATTTTCAAAAATCTGCTCCAAACACAGGAACATAAACCGGCACTCTCTCCTAGTTATTAAACATACCACTGGAAATTGGGGGATTAAACCATGAAGTGCTCTCTAACTGGCCATAAATTTCAATTTTTCCCCTGCTTGGTGCATAATGATGCCTTGATAAGCGTCCTATTATTGATGCATCTGCAACATATATCCTCTTTCTGGAGCTGAAGCGCTGCTCTGTAGCAGATGGTGGCTATTGTGTTTACACATCAGCACTTTATGATTGCCTTCTCTCACGTCTGCAGTAAAAGGAAAGCCGTAATTGGGTTTTTAATGGCTTTGCACATTGTTCATTAAGATTACATGAGTGTGTTCTGACAAATGACAGCTGAAGAAACGAGAGCCCCTCGTCATCACCGGGCAAACCTCGGCTGGTGCTGTTTCACTGCTGTTTAAAAAGTGAAATTACAGCAACTATTACAGACTGAATGTAAACTTGAAAAGAAAGCTGTCAAAATGCTCAACTGCAAAATGAGACTTCTAAAACCTTGAAAATGAGATTCGGGTACACAATGTTCTTTTAAAGTGAAAACTTCTTCCCAATGTAAAGAAACAGTTTTTTTCCATCAGGTGCACAAGGGTGTTTTTAGACTCAGTTTTGCTTATTGCCACAAAACAATTTGTCTCCAAGACAGTAAGTCTGACACCAGTCCTTGTTAAGGTAGAACAAAGCAACATGGAATAATCCCCATTGAAGGGTCTCAGGCCAAGCCCCTGCTCAAAGCAGGTCAGCTCTGATCTTATCTCTGAGTCTTCCAAACCTCCCAGGAGGATTGTCAATCCCCTCTGGAAAACCTGCTCCATTGCTTGACTGTCCTCAGAGCTTTTCCTTGCATCCAATCTAAAAACTCTTGTTTCCAGTTAGACCCTTTGCCACTCTCTACAGTAAATATTCTACTGTGATTATTCCCAGTCACCTCCTTCTAGGCAGGTACGGATTTGTGAGGTGTGAATTCCCTTTTCAGGAGTGCTTTGACTCTTTCTCAGTCTCTTTCTTTCCCAGTGGACTAAGATTGTGGTCAGTCTTGTACACTGACATGGAAGTCCTTAATCACAGGTTTTAGAAAAGAAGGACAGATCAAGGCAAGAGACTCCTCTGCCAATCAGCTAAGAAAGCTCATACCTTTCCTTAAGGTTTTCAAAGATTGTTTTTGCACAAACTTTTGGTAAAGCACATATTTTTAACACTGTCAAGTCAATCTGAATACCATAAAACAGATATTGAAAACTGTCTATGCTAAGTGTGAAAAAATACATTTAAAAATTATATAAGAAAAAGTCCATCTACCTCAAAACTTGGTTTCCAGTAGCGACAAAGTGGCCACTTTAAGCACAACATAAGAATCAACTAGAATTTACAATTTCAAGCTTCTCACAGTCAGCAATATCAAGATTTTTCAAGTCAAAAGCTCCATCTACCCTTTTCATTGATTAGCTATACATTGATCTTCCCATCATTTCTTTTGAGTCAGTCAGGAATAAGACTGCCAACAAGCTCTAGAGTTTAATTATATATTATGCTGAGGAAAATAAATTAGTATTCTCATGCTTTTGCTTTAAGCTAGTGTCATTTAATTTGTAGCTCTTACTTTCTGAAAATGTATGATTTCCTACCTGCTCCACATTTCTCACATTTTTATATCCCTATTCATGTACAACAACGGAACAAGGCTCAGATGTCTGAGCCTGACTAATCTACTACAGGTAGCAGTCTTTGTACAAACTCAGAATTAAACAAGGTGTATCTTGTAACCACAACCCTTTCCCAAGTTTTAGGGCAAAATCAGACCCACGGATTTTATTTCTCAAATGTGAGTCATACTGAATTAATCTACTGGTGAAATAAAAAGATTCATAGATGAGTATAAACTGCAAGTTGAGTTCAGTATCATTCACGAGCACAATTCATTCACTTGGGAAACTGTTGGATAATAGGGAAGTATTTTTTAAAGAGACTGTGTGCTATTTGTAAAAAGCTTTTCTTCTGGAGCTTAATGTTAGGAAAGGAACTATGTTGATGAGGGATTTTTGTAAGAAAAATCTTCTGAGAACGAGACTCATCCTATATTACTTCAGTCATTGCGAATATTTGCTGTAATTATTTCAACATAGTGAAGATTGTGGCATAAAGGCCTCACCAGTCCTCCCTGAGGTGTGTGAGGTGTGGTTTGCCTATTTCTAAAATATCCTTGGGAGGGCACAAGTTTGCAACTATCTTGCCCATATATCAACCCAAATAATTATAGGACAATACTCAGAACTAGGAAATCCAGGTTTCCCACAGGTTCATAATTTCCAGCTACAGAATTTTCATTGATTCCACTGACTGAGCCTTAAACTGCTGAATTCTCAGACACTGCTCTCCATAAAACACATCTAGTTCAACCCTTTTACAAGTCTTTTCCAAAGTCTGAATAATGGTGACCCACAGACTCTGAAAAGAATGGTCTCCAGCCAAGCTACAGCTATCCTTTATCCCCCCTGAAATAAATGCTGAAGCAACATCTACTACATGGGCTTCAGCAACCCAGAGTGGAAACCTTAAACTACCCCTGGAGAAGAAACAAGGCAAAAATATATATTGCATTATGGAGGGAAAAAAATGGGAAAAAAACCCACATTTTAGTGGTTTGCTGGCAGTTCAGAGTCACCAAACCCACTTCAACTATGAAAACCAGATGAGAAGACATCAAATGAGTGATAAGCCAATAAGTGCCTAATTAGCAGAAGGCTTTAATGGGATTTCTGCAAGAGGCTGTGAAGCAGGATGCTGGGAAGGAACCCATTTGTTAATGGGATGCTCTTTTAACCTTGCAAGAATATTTAAATCAAGTGAAAACAGCTCCTTCTCCGCTGCTGTTGAAATTCTGATAATGTAACATTATGTGCAACTCTTGGTCACATCTTGCCGTGGCCTTTCAAGGACAGCCAAGGACAGAGACAGACACATTTGCAACACAAACAGAACAAGCAGAACTGAAGTTCTGACTCAGGAATTTCCTCAGTGACAAATGGGGACTTTTTCATTGGCCCCAAGAAAATTAAACTGAAATATGAAGGCAGAGCTCTCACAAACTGCAAGAAAACCTGTAACACCACAGAAATGATAAATCAAAAAAAAAAGCTTTTCCCTAATGTTTGTTTCTGGCCTCAACTCCAGGCCAAGGGTGAGTCTGTTCTCAATATGGGAACCTGTTAGGCCAGTGTGGAAAAGCAGCACGTAAGGGGTAATTCTCATCTGTATGGACACAAATGTCAATGAGATACTTTACTACATGTTAAGATGCTACAAAGGCTTGTTTTAAAGACAGTTGTTGGGTCACACAGTCAATGAAGGCATGGGCACCTAAGAATTCTAGTCTATCACAAGAACCACACAGTTTATCATGAAGACTTCTGAAAAAATTCTCACTTCAGTTGTGCAAGGTGACATCCAGCATTGCTGTCCACCTGCATGACTAGAACACAGTCCTTCGCTCCTTAAAAATCAACATGAACTGCTGTTACATCACATTTTCCCCTTTACCAGCCAACCCAATGTTTTATTGACAACGCAAATCACTGCTCATGAGAACTCAGGACATCACCATTGCTCTACAGTTACAGTCATGTAGCATGTTCTGCATAGAAAAGAATCACAGAATGGTTTGGATTGGAAAGGACCTTAAAGCTCATCTCAATCCACTCCCTGCCATGGGGACAGGGACACCTTCCACTATCCCAGTTTTCTCTAAGCCCTGTCCAGCCTGGCCTTGAGCACTTCCAGGGATGGGGCATCCAGGTGTGTAACCTATCTCCTGCTTATCTCTGGGCTCCACTGTTATTTCCAGATTTTTCTTCCCACATTCCATATACTTTTCTTTAATAAAAGACTGACTGCCACAGCTGAAAGTCTGGGTTCACTGAGAAGTAAAAAATTGTGTGTGCTTCAGAATCAGAAACAATTCTATAAATCTCAACAGTGAAAAACTTTTTAATAGATTCACTGCCAGCATTCAGTGGTGCTAAGGTCACTGCAGTAGTATCCCTCAACACTGTCCTTATTCTATTATTTATAAACATGGTATAAATTGGTTGGCAATGCTATTTAAAAAAAAAAAGTCCATTAGCAATGGAGCTACAACAGTCTATCAGATAAAGGCATCTCGTAATAATAAACATACAATTCTCTGTAAGCAACAGACAAGAATTCTCTGCAAATTTAATTATCTTTGCTGCATCATCTTTCAAAACTGATGAAAGTGTACATTCAACCCTGAAAGCTGAACAGGTTTATTCACTTTTTAATTCCAGCAGCCTGAAAACTCTTTATCCTACCAATCACCATCTTACCACTTTGGTAAAATGTAGGCAATTGATTTAAACACTTAATAATGTTTAGGTTATTAAATGGGCAAATTAAAAAAAAAAATAAAGGGAATGCCCATAACTCAACATAATATCTTCATTTAAAGAAATCACAAATCCTGTTCTTAGCACACAACAGCTTTATCACAGCTGAGCCTGGAAAACAAAATGAATTGTAGGGACATGAATCAGCTTCTGGTCAAAGCCTCTCACAAACACTGTTCAGGAAGGCTCAGGATTCAGCTGAACACCAAATCTGATGTTACCTGATTTGATCTGTGGCATAAAAAAGTGCCAAAAGCACTTTTCTCTCATAGAAAGGGCAGTATTCCAGGTAAGCAGCCTCTACACACCCCCTCTGAAAAAATCTCATCAAAAATCTAAGGGCAAGATATTTAACTGTAAAACTCTTTGGGTTGGAAGGGACCTTGATGAACATCTCATTCCAACCCCTGCCATGGGCAGGGGCACCTTCCACTATCCCAGATTGCTCCAAGCCCCATCCAGCCTGGCCTTGGATACCTGCAGGGATGGGGCAGCCACAGCTTCTCTGGGCAACCTGTGCCAGTAATGAGCATGATTTATAATTAGAGCTGCAGAGCTCTCTCAGGATTAAATACCAGCAATAAAGTTGTTCAGAGTGGTGAATCAAGACTTTTCTCAACAAGTACTCACTACTTATTCTGCACGCCTCAGCTTTGTAAAAACAAAATTCTGTATCCTGTCAAATTCCCATGGTTAAAAATAAAAATCTCTCCATCCAGGTAGATACAGAATGAAAATATGGTTTATGTTGGTGACTACAAGCAACTGAATAATTAAATCACCACATCAGCTCCTGCAACATCAACTCATCACGGGGGCAGCAAGGCTAAGTCAAAAACGTGTGTTGTTTCTCAGTATAAAACCTGTCAACAAATACATGATTTTATGAGCCTCAATGGACATGACATGCATATAATTAGGATTAAAAACTCTGCTTTCAAGTGCTCTTTTTCCTATGACTGTCTGACATATATAATGGTCAAAAGACAAAAAAACCAAACCAGAATAACATATGATTATCCTCACAGATTCTGTCCTGTATTATCCAGACACAATGGTTGATCAATTAAGTCATTCCAAACTCAACAACAGCCCTTTGTCAGGGCAGCCTTTGTTCTTGACTTGATCTTATTTTCCAATTCTGTTTTTTCTCTGAACACATCTTTTAGTTTTTTGCCTAATTCTCTTCTCTAACATTTTCAATGATACAGTCACAGGCTCCAAACTCCACTACACCTTCTTCTCCCTTCCCAAGGATGCAGCAGATGGATGTTGAATGCAGCCTCACATGTGAAAGGTGTGTGGATGGATGGCTCCAGGTTCATCAAAAGGTTCAATTTAATTTGGTTTAATTTGGCAACTCTAACGCCACTTGAGATTGGATACTCTCAGGTGGTTACCCTGGTGTTTCTCAAGGTTCTCAGCACCACTCTACTGAGTCTAGAAAAGGTTGCTGTGCCTCCAATGCCTCAGCAGAGACAGCTGTATCCAGAGCTTCCTGCTCCTGGGAAGTTAATAAACTCTGCTTATCTTCTTGCTGCTGTGTTTAATTAAAACTGACATAAAATCTAAATCGCTGGGCCAGTTGGACCCTCAAGGTTGAACCAACAAGGACTTTGTGGAAGCCACTCCAGAAGAGCCTTTGGCAGCTGCCAGAAGTATTTTGGTGAAAACATCGCTTTACTGGGAAGCACTGAACTCCGTAGTTCAAGCACATTTATTTTCAATACATCAGGCTCTTTCTTTGCTTAATCATTAAGGACAAATAGCTAAATATATTTTATTACATAATTCTAGAGTATTAAAAACGGTTTACATGTCAGCCAGAATTAAATGTCTCATTAGTAGGCATGCAGCTCAACTGCCAGCCAACATTTATGATCTCTGCAACTCGTGTGAGATTTCCATATGTTTTGTACATGCAACACTTTCTAGGAGACTGGAGAGGGATTATTCCCTTTTATATTTGTGGCAGAAAACACATATTAAATGTAACGCCGAAAGGCAACTACAGCAAATGATGTCTGCAGAGGAATTGTTTCTTCAACAGTTTGTTTTTACATAACTGTGTTCTAACCATATGGTCACTTCTGTGCACGTTCAAGGAATCATCACTACAGCTCTAAACTCAGAATATGTTAAAGGTTATATGCTCATCTATTTTTTGCATCACGTTTTCAACTCTGTTTCCAAGCTTTGGGTGCTGCTATTCCGGGTGTGCTGCAGAGTAGCCAAGGATGGGATTTGGCACAGGGAATTCAAAAATAATTCAGGCCATCTCCCAAGGCACCGCAGAGTATGGCAGCACAACAATTTCTCAAAAGGAGCAGCTCCAAAGTGCCAAAGCAGAGGCTGGTGCAGACCATGGTGGAGGCGTGTTGGCACAGGGGGAAGGAGCCTCAGTCATCCCATCCCACGGCTTCACCAGCTGTGTGCACTGTCACTTGCTCATTCCCATGGGAACTGAATCAGACCAGATTTTCCTTTTGAACACAATGTTTGTTTGCCTATTTTAACTCCTGCTAAAACTGCAGCAACTTAAACAGGGAGGGGTTACTATTGCCCTCCCTTTTTCAGGGCTATTTTACTGTTCAGGGGGACATTTTCGAGCTGAATGTTACTGACTCACATTTCAAAGAGAGCAAAGGGAACACCACCTTGGAGCAGCTCAGATGCCAACAGACCTGGCATTCAGAGAAGGTACCTAAACCTCCATGATAAAAGATTAATTGAATCCAAATAGGAGATATTTCTCCATCAAATGATTAATTTGACAACTGGTTCATACCACAAGACAGTAGCTGTGCTTAAGAAAATCCCAAAACATGCCCTTGCAATTTAAGATTATTAAACTGGATCTATCATTACACAAAAGTCTAATTTGAGAGTTACTGAAACATGACAAGTATTTTTGCTCAAATAACAGTTGTGTTCAGTAAGAAATCATGTTTTTGAATAGCTTGAGTATGCTGCCTTTGAGTGACTGTATACATGCCCCTGTTTTAATCAAATAGGCTCAGTACGCTTAAAGGACACATAACTCGCAGTATTTTATCATCTTTCACTTCTTAGTCTATTTGATATTGGGCAGGAACAGGATTACCAGTCTCTACAAAGGCTGTTACTCCCCTGTGCTTTTTTGAGGTGGTTGCCTGTGTAAATATTTTTTACTAAATTGCCCAAAAGTACAGAGAGATTTATTTCCTGTGGACTGCAGTTCATTTAGAACCAAACAGTGTTTTATGCATGTTGTTAAATTTTTATTAGAAATTAATGGTATCTACTGAATCACATTTTCTGGTCCAGATTTTCCTGCTCAAAACCACCAGGGCAGGGTATTACAAGAGCCATTCTGAGCTCTGCAGGGGATGGCAGTGACTTCATACCACTGTCTGGATAGAAACTTCAAATATTGCAATTGGTGAGCTCCTTGATCCATCTAAATCCACCTTTTTCCCCACTAGGTAACTTTTTCATGGTACCTGTCACACCAAAATGACCGGTTTATATGGCCATAAAAACATTGAACTAGGAGGATTTCATTCAAATAACAGGTAAATACAACCATGTTACAAACACTGCACCAGCTGTGGGCACTTTGTTTAAATGGAGCACAGGCTCACCCCGGAAGACACCACACTGGGGCATCTGGTCCCACCTCCCTGCTCCAGCAGGGTCATTCCAGAGCACATGGCACAGGAGTGTGTCCAGAAGGTTCTGGAATATCCCCAGTGAGGGAAACTCCACAACTCTCTGGGTGCTCTGTTCCAGTTCTTGGACACTGCACAGCAAAGAAATTCTTCCTGTTGAGGTGGAATTTCTGACGTCAGTTTTCCCTCTTGTCCCGTTGCTGAGCCCCCTGCCACAAGCAGAGCCTGGTCCATCCTGTGTCCCCTACCTGCAGACACTGACAGACCTGGATCAGGTCCCCTCTGTCACCTCTTCTCTCCATGCCACTCAACTTATCTAATGCTCCACATTCTTTCATGGAATGGAATTTAATGTATTATTAGGAAAAACATTTGGGACACCAGTTGTTAACCCTCTGCCACGTTTGATTATTTGCTGTCTCCACCAGTCTTCAAAGCCCACGGAGAATTTTGTTTCCCCTAAAGATTACTTTATATAATAAACTCTGAGGAGGTATTTCAAAAGCTTTGAAAGCCCTGGTAAATCCAGCTTTAATCCATTATTACACTGGCACAGTAATTTCTGCACAACAGAAAGTCATAATTTCCCTCTGCTGGCTTGTCTGCCATGCTGGACTCACCCTAACTGGATTCATCTATTTGTTATTGTTTCAATCATTTTCCCTCCAAGCTTTCTAAGATAATCCCATTTTCTTTTCTTGAAAGAAAAAAAAAATCTCACTGCTCTTCTTTTTAGTGGTCAATTAAACAGCTATGAAAAAACCACATTAGCAAAACAGTCTCTTCACTTAAAAATACTCTCAAAGTCTTCTTGTTCCTCACCAAAACCGCAAGTGGTCATTTGCCCAACTGTACATTGGTCTGACATCCATGAGAAAGGTCCACGAAAAGAGACAGTAATTTCTGGAATTAAGACTAATGCAAAGTAATCATTTGGATGCTCTGAAGTGTACATTTTTCTCCAAGTGAAGCAGCTAATTACTGGTATCCTCCCTGAATCACCAAGTTCTTATTTCCTGCAACAGGAGATTTAAATAAACTCAGTCTCTCCTATTAACTTATTTTGAAGTCCTCTTTTCACCCCAATTTCAAGTGTCAACATTACAGTTTGAAATTATTCTTAGTAGGCTCCTTCCCGTTTTTTAGGGTAAAATGTCGTTTTTATACTCAAAGTTTACATTTGTTTGAAAGGCTGAGAGAATTTAGGCAGCTAAGCCTGGAGAGGGGAAGGTCCTGGGGAGACCTTAGAGCACATTTCAGTGATTAAAGAGCCTGCAAGAAAGATGGAGAGGGACTTATGACAAGGGAGTGGCAGGACAAAGGGGAATAGTTTAAAACTGTCAGAGGGTTGGTTTAGCTTAAATGTGAAGAGAAAATTGTTCCCTGTGAGGGTGGGGAGGCCCTGGCACAGGGTGCCCAGAGAAGCTGTGGCTGCCCCATCCCCGGAAGTGCCCAAGGCCTGGTTGGAGTCACCTGGGACAGTGGGAGGTGTCCCTGCCCATGGCAGGGGGTTGGAATGAGATGGTCTTCAAGGTCCCTTCCAACCCAAACCATTCCATGACTCTGTGTTTGATACACTTCCAGATGCAAACTACAACTGGCAGTATTTTCCCATTTCCTACTTATGGCCCCATCTTAATTCTTTCACTGGAAGCAACAGCAAGATCTGTATGTACTTCACAAAAAGAGCAGCTCTCCAACACACTTCCAATTCACTAATTCTATTTATTAAAACTATTGTAATTTAAGCAGGTGTAAAGCATTTTGTGGGGATTACATATTTTACTCATTAGCAGACAAAGAATAGTGAGAGGTTCCTGGCATAAATAGGAATAAAACCTAAAAATTTAAATTAATATCTTGGAACAATGTAAAACGTTGAGACTTGATTGGATGTTAGGCAATTACAGCAGAGCATTTCAGATGGCCAAGAGGTAAAGGCAAAAACTTCAGTCATGTTCTCAGAACCTGAATGTGGCGTCAGAACTGGCACAACTTCAAAGGAGAACAGAGATTTTTCCACAGGCAAAGCTTATCCTACAATTCCAACACTTTGTAGTTGAAACAGGTTGTAAACACCTTGAGTAGAAGGAACTCAAATTAAAATACACTTGAGCAGTTCTCTCAGGTTCTGATCCTGCTCTAACTGACCCAGACAAATGAACCTCCTCCCTGAACTCAGCATGATCAGCATCAGTGCCAAATTATTAACAAGCATTTTCTCAGTAGGATTATCTATCTCTGAAAAATAATTACTCCTCATGGCCTTGCAAACAAACAAGCCATTTATGTAGGATTAACACTGAGTTAACTGGAATTCTCACAAATTCCTGCAAATAGGCTGACCTTCTAAGCACGTGGACATAATTAAGCTTTTGGTTTTCCCATTAATCTCTCCTACATAAATCCACTCCAGGATCATACTCCTACTCCTTCCAATTTAATATATCAAATTATAGTCTTACTAAAGAGTTATTTGTGTTCTAGACAGCTCCAAGAGCCAACATTTTTCTTACATGGATTTTTAAGATAGAGATTTTTCTAACATCCACAACCATTTTTAGAACTCAGTTTAAACAGCCAAGTGACTTCCTAGCAAACCAGGATGATTTTCATTCAGCTTTTCACTTGGAAGTTCCAAATAAAAGCTGAAGGAATAGAATTTGAATCCCATCCTCCACATACACACAAATGCACCCCAGATTCCTGTCAGCCTCTGGACATGAGAATTTTTAATCCACTGACAGTAATATTGTAATTCTGGATGTACATTAGATTTGCCAAAATCAATTGCTGTGTGACAGGCATTCACTGTATTTCTACTGCCACTAGATATGCTGCCTGGTGTCATTTATTCCCTCACTCCTTCAGTTGCCTTCACAATCCCAAACTAAGCATGAAAGACACATCTTGCTTGTAAGAAAATACAGTATATTCTCTTGAAAAACACGTGTGTCTCTACATGTCATGCAGTTACAAGCTGCTGATGTTTCCCTCAAGTGATTAAAGCTCTCACATCTCTTGATGCAAGAAAACCACCCTGATAACTTCATCTTTTGCAGATACATCACTCAAATCTTCAAAATATTTGTCAAGTAAGCATTCGGAACTCTCTTCTGATCTCTGTAGCTCGAGAATCAGCAGGATACTTTAACCTAAACCATCATGGCTTAAGAAGGCAACTCAAAAGGAGAACTGAGTGCCACTATTGTTTTCCAGATTGCACTCATCCAGGCAGCCTTGGAGATAAAAAGGGAGGAAAAAAACCACAGGGAAACATCTCCAAATGCATAATTGAATAAGAATACTTCCTCCAATAGTTCAGTACAAGGCAAGACAGATCATTGTAAAATATTTTTTATTAACATTACTTAAACTTGCAATGCAACCCAAATAACAGGCAGTTTAAAACACAGCAGTGCTCACAGTATAAACACAAGATGGATCTTAAACAATTTCTCTTCTGGACAACCATTTCCCTTTGACTACTACCAGTGTTATAGGCAGGGTCACCATAGGTCAGCATGACACTCCACTCATAGGTGAAACCCTAATAAAGACTAAATTAGCAAGATTATTCCTCTGAAAAACAGATACTGAAATAACCTCCATGTTTATCACAGAATGGTTTGAGTTGGAAGGGACCTTAAATGTTATTTAGCTCCAGCCCCCCTGCCATGGCAGGTAGACAAGAGCATTTTTTATTTTGAAGGCTCTATTGAAACATAAAGTAAGCTGAACACCTTGCTCATGACTGTCATTCACACCATTCACTGCCATATTAAACTCACTGTGATCAGTAATCTCATGGAACACATAATATTCTCCTTTAAATGAGTGTGAGCATGCACAGGTAGCCAACCCTGGGATACTCAGTTTGTCAAACGATAGCAGATGCTGGATAACTTGAGTATTTCTCAAGCTACCAGTATTTCTCAAAAAAATATAAATACACATGCATTTGGCCTGCCTCCTCATTATTTGATGAGGCACTGGAACAGAGAACCTGAATACTGTGTGTGTCATTAATCCTACAAGTTTAGCACCTTCATTGTGTCAGTGATCTGTGGTAAGTCAGAGGACAGTAATGGTGTAACCACACACAAAGAGCTCAGTGCTGTTCCACACAATGAACTGGTCCCTTCCCAGCTCTGTAAGGCACCAAGAACACACTTTAAAACAAATTAAAACAAATTAAAACACACATTAAAACAAATACTTTGTCTAAGAAGAGTAAAAATGCTAATAACCTAATACATAGTCCCTCAATGCTCTGCACAGAACAGCCCTAGAAACACACCATTTTCAGGGGCTGAGTAAGAAATGTACCCAAGATGGGACTCTCCTGACTGGGATACAAATGTAAAAACTACCTGTGAAATAACAAAGCTCTTTTCCATGTGTTTACAGTGTTCTTCTACCTCTGGTACACAGAGCCCCATGACGTGAGGGACCAGAGGAAGCGAGTCCTCCCACCTCACAATTTCCTTTGCAGATTTGCCTGCTTATACTGGAAGGAAGAACCCAATTTCCAAACCTACAGACAGTCCATTTAAAACATAACTTTCCATTTTGATCACATACCACTTGCAGCTTGTGTTTTGAGGACGGCCAATTATGTTCCACCCTCAGCCTATTCCACTACAAACTCGTAACATGCCCAAGGTTTACATTTGTAACACAGATATCATAAAGAAATTTTGATTTCATAATGCTGTGGATGCCACATGCTAAATGTAAACCTTCCTCCAAGAAAAATTCATCTCTAAGAATCTTATCCTATTTTTCTTTTCTTCTGAAGTATTGGATCCATTATTACACTATTTTTAATTGCTCAAGATCTCTTTAGTCAGTGCATTGTGACAATGCATAAATGAATTAACAAGAATTAAGACAATTTGCCCCATTTGGCTCAGTTTCTATTTTGTATTCACAAAATCTCTATCAAGGGGACTAATTAGGAAGAACAGCAGAGTGCAATTTCTTCCTGTTCACGAAATCTGTCAGACTCAGCATGCAACTGTTTCCCTACCAGTTCTCCAAGATCTGTGTTTCTGAAGAGTAAATCCTTAACCCTCCTGGGATTCTCTAGGTCATTAACATACTTATTTTTCCCTATTTTTATAACATATCAGTGTAAAATATTGTTTTAGCCACTTGCTATTTCAGAAACTAATGAACAAATCTACTTCACACACAATGATGCTGCAAATGAAAAGCAAGGAGCACCTAAAATTCCACATAGCACCAAATTCTGAAGTATATTTAGGGCATTTGTTGTTGGTTTTGTTGTTGGGTTGGGGGGGGGGTATTTTGGTGTTTTGATGTGTTTTTGGTGTTGTTTTGGTTTTTAATTTTTTTTGGGGGGGGTGTTTTTTGGGGGTTTTGTTTGGTTGGTTGATTTGGGATTTATGTTTGTTTGGGAGTTTTTTTGTTTGCTTTTTTCATTTTTATCCAGAAATGTCAAATAAGTCTGGACAGCTAAACTGTTCCAGTTACAACATCACATGTTTCCAAGGATTTTGACTGACACTGTGACAGTATTGGAAACGAAGGACACCGACCACGAACTGCAGCCACAGAAACAAAAGCACAACAGTGATGCTTTTTCAACAGAGCAAACACACTCCCTACAGCTCCTGGCACCTTTAAACCACATTTCACACTACAAGTACAATTCTCAAGTGCCTGTTGTTGTCCATTTCTGCATTCTGGAGCTCGTGTGCCCGGGTTTGGGTGCCATCCTTGCCCGTGGCAGGCAGCTTGAAACTTAATGTCCCTTCCAAACCAAGCCTTTCTATGATTTCATGTACTCACCCACAACAGTTTACAGCCAAAGTCTCAGGGATGGTTACAATGTGAAGCACTACTTATCTACAGCTTGGAAATAAATGGGACTTTAAAGACTTACCAAGCTCTTAGAGCTGTTGTTATTAGCACTTGGATGTCTAAATTGCTCTACAGGTTAAATCAAACCACAATCTTTGTATTTCCCTCCTCAGCCTGGTGCTTCCAAGCATTATGTGCAGAATGACCTGGGAACATGTAGACAGGGATACTTAGGGCAGCCCATAACAGCTCAGGCAGGAGTGAAGCCATGAAATCAGTTCTGTTGCTGCCTCCTCCCACAAACCTCCAGCAGCTCCTTAAAAATCAATACTTTCCTAATAGATGTAAATATTGAGAAAGCAGTTCTTGCCTTCAAAGCAAAGACAGAGTGAACATTAAGGTCAACCTGAAATTAGTCCTATTGGTTTGTATTTCATCAGTGTGAGACTGTGGGTTTTTTACTTCAGATAAAGAATATAAAAATTGACATTCTTCATTTGATAAGCAAATAATTAGTCTGGTATTTTCTCTTTAGATTCAGCTAGCCCCCAATGCTTTCAAATAAAGTAGTGCAAGAAATCTCATACTGAATAGTTGTAGAATAACACCTTTCAGAGAGACCCTCCTAAGGCTGGGTAATTAGTTAGCAACCTTGAAACCTTCAAACTGAAGATGTTTTAGGCTTATTATGCAAGGAAAAAATCACAAGAAAAAGAAATTCTATTCAGCTACTGAGAATCACGGCAAATTTGCTACTGCTTGAAGATCTGCTACAAGAGGATTTGTTGCTAAGTTTTAAATAAGCTAGGGAAATGAAGGTCACCTCTAACACCATAAAATTCAGATTCTCTTTTCTTTGATAAATCAGTAGAGATACCTTCCTCATGTTTTATTGTCCTCATACCTCAACTTCATTGGGGATTTTCCTCTTTTTACCGTGAAGATGTCCCAAAATTGAAAGCAGATGCAAAAAGTGGGCAAGGAAAACAAGTTCAGCTTCTTCCCTAAAGTGTCCAACCAGTGCAGCTTCCTTGATTAAAGGCAAACACAAAAGAAAGTGCTCCCTAATTAATGGAGGGACACATCCTTAGTGTTCTAAAGTCAAAATTGCTCAAATCTATTACACTACCACAGAGTGAAGCAGCATAATTTAGTCCCTTATTCCAGGCTTAGGGAAGAGTACACACTTTTTATGGTCCTTGTTGGGATATGTGCTGGTGCATATGTTTATCTTGTCCTGTCCATATAGATTTGCTTCTATTTAATGAATAAGTCATTAGGATAACAACAGCCAAGCCCTATTTCACTCATGAAAAGGCTCTTCAAGGCTGATATTGTCTCATCTCAACAGATCAACTTCCAAGTTCTGTTTTTTATTTTCTTTGGGGATTTTGCCTCACAAGACATCCAGGTGCAGCATACACACACACACACACACAGAGACACATAGATTTTCTATCACAAATCATGAAATACAAAAGAACACAAAAACACGGTATCTTTGTCTCATGTGAATTTCCAATGTCTCCCTTAAATCTTCATTTGAACTGGCCACCAGTGTTATTTACAGCACCCATCTGACTTTGCTCATTTGCACTTGCTGAAAGAGTATCCCACAGATTCCTTCAGAAATTAGGGGACACAGAGTCATCACTATGCTCTAAATCCTGTGTTTATCTGCCTCTTCCCCGTTTACTGTGTGTTCTATCAGTTCTGCTCACCCAGTTCAAGGACTTATAATACACTCATATCTGTTAAAAATCCAATTACAAGCATATTCCCCAGTCCTGACAGGCTACCAGAAGATTTCAAAACCAAGGGTCAGACTTTGAGCTTCACTTATTAACATGCAAGCTAGTTGTTTAGTTCCTAGCTGGGAGCTGGACAAAATATTTCAGTGAACACTGTGTCAACCAGTTCAAAGACCCAAGCCTTTTTAATGAACTCTGATGCAGTAATGAAAAATGAGGTGATAATACACTGGGAATTTTATCCAGACATCTCAAGGGTTCAGCTGCTT
>VYZS01034486.1:0-14914 GCA_013400695.1 Neodrepanis coruscans
GGGGCCACCCCGCAGCCCGCGGTGGGCTGGGGTAGAGCGGGTGAAGGGCTGTGGGTGCCCCGACCTGCCCCGAGAGTCCCCGGGGTCCCGGGGCGGGGGAGCGCCCGGGGCTGCGGTCCGGGCTGTGGGGATGGAGCCGCGGGCAGCGGGGCCGGGCTGCGGGGCATCCCCGCGTTGGCCGGCTCCGGACCTGAGCCCAGAGAATCCCCCGAGCTGGTGGCAAGGACAAACAGTGAGAAACGGAGAACCTCTGTAGGTCTCCATAACAAAATCTGGCATATCCTGGTATCGTGGGTGACGTTCTGAGTAAAGGAGCAGTGATAGAACTTGCTGATGGCCACACAAGAAAGCAATAGCAGAACAGGTGTCCTTTGGCTCCCAGTTCCAGGTCTGGTTGTGTGGCTGAAGGCTTCCTTAGGGAGGGAATGACAGTCAGGTGCGAGGTGGAGCACAGGGACCACAATTCCTCGTGACTCTGCCAATCAATAACTGATGCCGTGGTGCTGTCACAGGTCAGTTATTTGGTCATCACTGATTTATTTGCACCTAAAACTTTTAACTGTGAAGATTTGCTTTGCAAAACATGCAGGATGCCTGCTGTGGCTTTGTCTCAATATCCTTCCAACTGAGTAATAATTGTC
This sequence comes from Neodrepanis coruscans, assembly GCA_013400695.1. Lineage (NCBI taxonomy): Eukaryota > Metazoa > Chordata > Aves > Passeriformes > Philepittidae > Neodrepanis > Neodrepanis coruscans. The sequence continues at coordinate 642 of VYZS01034486.1, forward strand.
TTAAAAACCATCATGGTACAGTGCTGGCTCTGAGTGTACTGCTTTGGGTAAGCTGCCAGCTGAGAACAAAGATACTGTTAATGATAACAGTGGCAATGATCATAGCATCATAGAATTCTAAATAACTGTAAGTATAAAATTACTGACCTCACAGTGACATGTTGTCAATAGCTGTGATGCCAGAAAAACAAATATGACACTCATCTTGAGAAGAGCTTCAGACCTACCCCTGAAACTACAGATCAGTCAGTCTAGGTTCTGTGCCAGGAAAATTGTCTGCAATTCTAACAAAACCCCATGATTTTTGGAGAGAAGAATGAACTGGATAAATCTCCCAAGAATACCCAGAAAAGGGATGTGATGACTGTGACAGACAGGCTGTATAGAGCTGGCTAAGGCTGGTGCTTTCCCTTTACTGTGTGTTTGCTTAATATGGATTTTGTCAGTTCTGCACTTCTGCCTCTTGGAGAAGTTTTAGAGGTGACATTTGTGTGTGTTTCTTAAACACTGGAATCTGGGAGAAAACTGCTCAGATAAGGACTTCTGTTCCCCTTTTGTTGATGGCATGTGCAGGATTAGAGACCAAATAGGAGCAGTGGTTGCTTTGCTGGGATGGTGCCCATCCCTGAGGCACCATCTGTGCCCGTGTTTGTGGCTGCAGAGGGTTCCGGGGCTGGTGTGGAGGTTCCTCCAGGCAGCATGGCATGACCAAACCCCAGTGGGTCTGCTTGCATTCTTTCCAGTGCTTTAATGGGCTTTAGTTCAGGCCCAAATCATTTCCCGATTTCTTCCAATACCCCATCTGAACTTTGAACTTAATTCAGCATTTTCAAGGACCAGCCTGTTTATAATTTAAATGAGAAAATACCTGTACTGAGAGGTCCATGAAACAGCAGCTGCTGCATCACTGTGCTCAGGTGGGAGCTGCATTTTAACTAGTTATATGGTCCAGGAAATCTTAGATGGAAGAAAGTGAATTGAAAGGAATTGGATTGAGTTCCTCCTCTGCCTCAACATGCAGTTGCCAGGTGATACCATAAATCAGTACTTAGCACAATTGGTGGAATCTGGTTGTTCAAATGCAAACTCTGGATTAAAAAAGTAAGGTAGAACAGTTGCTATAGTATCAGTGCTAAACCAACAGGCATAGCAGGGGAAGCTACATTGCTTGTTTGTTTAAAGTTTAATATATTGTTGGCAGTTACCTGTGAGGTTATTGTGAAACCCCATATAAAATTCCTATAATGCATGATCTCTTTTTTTTTTTTTTTNACAGGGCCTCAGGCAGAGTGGCCAAGGAGCTGGGCCTGTGCAGCTGGAATGCAGCTGCAGGTGTTGTTGGCACTGCCCTGCCCAAGGTCGGGGTGTATCCTCCCAGGGGGCTGCTGTGGAAGCCGGTGGTGGTGGAGGCTGTTGGAGCTGTGCCTGTTGGCCTTGTGCCGTGGTGGTTTCATGCTGAGCCGCTCAGCCTTAAATATAACCCATTTGTTTCTGATGCAAACTCTATGGAGACCAAAAGATTTTGCTTTTACATAATCTGATGGGCATTTATCTGACCAAATAGGGCGTGATTCACCAAGGCAGTATTTTGTGCAGCAAACTATTGGGTAATTCTGTTTAACTTAAACTGTAATACTTTGTCAGTCAAGTGGATTATAAACATTTGTATTGATTTTATCCCAGATTTCTTGCAACCTACAACAGCCTTACAGACAAACACCTGGTTGGATATTTCAGCAATGCCAGGATACGACGACATCTTCAGAAGTCAGGACTGGTGAGTCTGGAAATGTCCCCTCAGTTCAACATTCAATTCAGAATATTTTTATGCTTTTGTTCCGTATTTGGTTTTGCTCACTGGAGTTTCCTTTTGCCATGTTTTTCAGTTTGCAAAAATACAGCAATATATTGATTCACTCAGGGTTTTCACACTGTGAAATGGACACAGCTCTGACTTGACTGGTTGCTTAAATAGCTTCAGTGTTATTTTTCAAAAGCGTTTAATGGAAAACTGAAAGATTTGGTAAAGATGAATGTGCTGAACATTTTAAAAACCACTGATGCACTCCTAGGTGCGACTCTCTTTTGCACAGGCAGGTGCAGCCCTTAGCAGTAGGAAGGTGAGTGTTTAATTCCCTCCACCACCTTGGGCAGTGGCCTGTGAGGAGTAAGGCTGAGCTGTTGGCTGTTAAAAATGTGGCTGCTGCTCCCTCCATTTAGCTGCTGGGACCCATGGGGTCAAAGACAGTCCTGTGCTGGAAGGTGAGTTCCAGAACCATGGCAGAGGGAGAGGTGGTAGCTAACCAGGAGGAGAAAGTGGTCTTCCTGGGAAAGACCTGTTTCAAAACATACTTTATTCCATTTTCTCCTTTTTAGTAACACTGTCTTTGTGTACGGCAGATCTCAAGGAGTGGAAGAATAATACCTGAGCAAGAATATCGGCTCAATGCCATGAGGAGGGACCACCAGAGACATGTCCAGGAGTGTCTGGCTCGTGCCATATTTCATAAGGTCCTTGACATGGAGGTATGCCCTTACTGGGGGTGTGGGAGCCTTCTCAGGTGCTGCCCTGCTGACAGCCAGGGACTGTTAATTTGTGCTGGGCTGTTTTCTGTATGTGCCCTTGTGCTCCCCTGAGCACTCTCTCTTCTGCTGGGAAAAAGGACAGTCTCTGTGGTTGGCATTCCCTACAGAATTCCCTACATAGGCCTCTTGTTGTTAGACCCTGCTGTCACAAAAGCAGACACTATCCTGGCTCCCTCACTGCTCTTCAGCAGCCCCCAGATTATGGGATGATATTCGGAGGACTAGTTTGCTTAAAAATCAATAAAATAAAACACAAGCAAAACCAAAACTGTTTGAACATGTTCGTGTCTATCACCTGAGTACCAAATTTGGGCACATTTCTGTGACATATCAAGAGCAAAGTTGGTCCCTACAAATTTAGCAACTTTACCAGTGCTCAGTTGTTCCCTTGGCTGTGTGAATATATAGAGGTGAAATGTAAATGGACTCAATCCATAGTTATTACAGGGCTCAATGAGGGTAACAACCAGGGAGAAGGCATGGGACAAACATGACAAAAGCAAGTGTTCTTGCATTCACTGACATCTCCTAGTGCCCACTAATGGTATTTCTCTTCCTCTTGTATTGGTAGCATCATCATCAGCTAGAAATAAAACAGAAACTTGAAAATGCTGCAAGGAAGGAGAGGGTGCAAAAAATCAAGGTAAGGTTTGAGAACTGCTGTGTGCTGGTGGTGATGCCTAAAATGAGAGGAAAAAAAACTTTCCTGACAGGAGTAAAGGAAGAGCTGGTCTTTAATGGAAGCTTCCAGATCTACCATGCACAGAGGACACAGAGAGCCCCCCCATTACATCAGTACTCCTTTTCAATGCTAATCAATTATCATATCTCAGGGATACATCCAATCCCAAAATTGTTTGTCCCCTAGGCCTGCCCCCCAGGCCTGCCCCTTGGAGCTCCTCCAGGGAATTTTGGGCCTTTCTATTTTGCTTTGACTATCTCACATCTTGTTATTTCCCTCCAGTTTTATGTCCCAAACAGGATGTTCTTTCTAGAACTTGTTTTTCCCAAAAAGAACATTGAACAACATTTCACAGACTGGGAGAAAGAGGTTTTCTGTAATCCTAAAAGTAAGAATCCATGCAGCTATGCTAAAATCCAGTTTTGCCCAGGATTGAGTAGCATCCATGAGCCTGGACAGAGATTCATTGAACCTAAGTGTTCTGTCTCTGATGTTTATGGAAAAGTACAGGAAATAGGCAAGTAGAGGATGATCCTGCCCGAGATTATATCTCCTTCTTCCTCTGCCCAAAAGTTCAGGAACTTCCATTCATGCATCTAATTTCTCCTGAATCTAGTTATTCTTCTGTGTCTGCAGTGTTCTTCATTGGGGGATTTAATCATGAGTTACATGAGATGGCACCTCCTTGCATTTCTGCACAGTATTTAATGTATCTGCTGTCTGATATCTCTGTTTGATGCTCCATTGTTCTTGGTATGAAAAAATTAATAACTGTTGTCATTTTCTGAGGCATCTGTGGTTTTACTTATCTTCTTCATATTCCTTCTCAGTTTTCCAAGCTGAAGACAGTCTGAATCTTTCATAGCTGAGCCATTCCAGTCTTCTCATTACTGTTGCTATTTTTTTACCTTTTCTAGTTCTACTATTTCTGTTTTGAAATGGGGAACCAGAACAGGATGAATAATTCAAGATATGTTCTCCTCCCAGTAATCCTAGACCCTCTGTTCTTTCGACTGCTGCTGAGCATTGAGCTCATGTTTGGTTGTTTGCTTCCAGGTTGGGCAGAACCAGCATGTGAGTAGTGAAAAGAGGTTTTAGGGGCCTTCACTTTTCTGTCATGTAGGTTGAGCTTCATTTTGTAGTTAGTGCCATGGAAATCCCACAGAAGGAAATGGTTCTTCTCCCCATGAAGTCGCTTGGATTCATATGGGAGAAGTTGTTCTCATTTTGGCAGAAGCTTGCTCAGCATTTTATTATTAGGAGCATTTTATTAGGAGCTTTGAGAAGAGTGCCTTGAGAAGCTGGCTGCTTCTTTGAGCAGCTGGGAAACAATGTCAGATCTATTAAATTGTAAATAATACATTCATAAGCAGTTCTTCAGGTAAAGAAAGGAGGCGATTTTCCTGGAACACACTGGTCAGTATGAGAAATGCAGAGGTGTTGTTTGCTGACAGAACTCCTGTGGTAGGAAATCACCCCGTGGAAGCAGTAGTTCCAACACCCTATTGAGGGATCCTGGTCTTGGATAATTTTGGAATATAAACCAGAACTGCTTCCTTCAGTGAGATGCCTGCAGATACCTGATCTGTGTGTGCTGTGCTGCCGTGTGGGATGCAGGAGCCTGGCTGGAGCCAGTGATGTAATTTCATTCTCACCTCATATGTTCAGTGAATTTGGCTGAGGTGCTCATCTGAAAGGAAAGGAGGAAGGCAGATGGCTTAGCTAGGGAGGCTGAGACATAGAGCTATCTGTTTCCAGTGGGGCAGTCATCCTCAGTGGGGGGTTAGTGAGGAGAGAAGGTGGACACACTGCAGTCAGAACAGGAAAGAGGTAAGTGCACTTAAAAAGAAAGAGACCTTCAAACAAATCAGGAGTTGGGAGATACACAGAAATAGACAGATAAACTGAATCTGGGGGATCAGCTAGAGACATCTGCAGGAAAATGCATCAGAACTGGGGACATCTTTTTTACTTGTTTCTTGCAATCTCCCATGATTTCCTTGCCTTCCTTAAGCAGGTGTTCTCTCAGGTCAAGGTGAGCTGGTCATCACAGCTGTCCAGTGAAAGAGAGATGTAATGAGGCTCAGACATCACTGTTGGAGTATTTAGTGCTTCGGAGACATAAATTCCTGGTCTTTCAGGTGCAACAATTCAGAAGATCAGTGGAAGATGCCATCCTCAAGCACTCTCCACATCCACCTCTCAGTCCAAGGAACCATAATGAGCTCCATCCTTCAGTAGCTGGAGAACGAGCAGGTCGTTCACAGTGGGTGAGTTTCACCACCTTCTCCGTAGGCTGTCATGGAAGCTTGGACAGCTGAAAGTGTGTATGTGGGCCTGTGAGATCTGTGCTTAGTACAGAGCATCGACTGCCAGGATCGTTCTGGATTAGGGGCCTCATCCTTGATCACTTGAGTCTGATTTCCTGTTTGCAGGGTTGTGTCATTAAAGAGGAATCTCCAGAAGCCAGTTTGCAGGCATGGCACATCAGAACCTAGGAAAAAAAACAAACAAAAACTCTGTGATAAATTTGCTTCAATCTTTCCCTTTTAGCTGCCTCATGAGATGAGCTAGTGTTAGTGCCTTGAGCATTGTCAGTGAATACCAGGGCTGTGGAAGGGGTTACACATCTCACAAAATCCTGAAAGCAGTAGGGATCTTTTAGAAACCAAAATTGAAGGGGTGAAGTCAGACTGGAGTTTATTTCAAAGAGCTGTGCTCTGGAACTGTGCCTCTTACTCTCTGTTAACAGCAAGGAAGGAATGTTATACTCTGGAAATATAATGGTACTAAAGCCTAAGGTCAAAGGTCAACTAGACAACTCAGTTTTAACTGGTTCTCCATATCAATAATGATAATTGATGCAGATTGAAGAGAGACTTTCAAGTCCTGAATGACCTTCTCTCCATACAGAGGGCACCTGGACTTGCAGCTGATTACGGTGGTGGATATTCTCCTCATCGGCACCGACCCAAGGAGCCTACACCTTCCAAGGTCGTGAGTTACTTCAGTTAAACAGTTCTGTTAGGCTTTAATTTTTAACTTTGTATTCTAAAGGATATACATGGACAAGATGAAATAAAAATGGCAGAAAAAAGCTGAGTATGGTACAAAAAGTAGGCACGGTTTTGTTGTGCATTCTTTCAGCGCCCATGAGCTAAAGTCCACAGCACACTGCTACAGTTCCCGTGAGTTCATTATATTTGCTTCAAGGCTGCACAGTGAAGAGACAGCAGCAAACCCCAGAAGTTGTTTTGGATGCTTAGTTACAGGTGTCTAAAGGGGTCTGACTTTTTGGAGGCAGACTAGGAAAATGTCATGTCCTGGAGGTACCTGAGTGCTTCCAGATATCTTCATCAGTGCTATATTTTATCTTTATGATGCTGCTCTGCACTGGAGGTTATACACTGAGATTTTGTTGCTGTTTTCTTTTTCCTTTTGTAGAGATCCTGGCGACCAAATACAGCTCCAGGAAATGTGCAGCAGCCATTTCACCTCCAGCCCCTTCGCAGCTGGGCTGCAGCAGGGTCTGTACCAAAGGCTTCCCAACAGAAGTCTCACACACTGGAAAGGAACCAGCAGTTTGCCCTTGGGGTGAGGCTGTGTTTCATTCGGAAAATAATACCATTTTAGGGACAATTTTATAATACTGCTTTAGTACTGTAGTTTCCAGAACTGTGTACTGCAGGGAACATGCCTTTCAAATGGCATCAGCTTTTATTTAAACTCTCCTTTTTCACTTCCCCTTAATTTTCATGACATTGTCTTACTGGTCTAATGCCCAGTTCTTGATCATAGCAAGGAAAAATGTTATTACCCCAACCCTAACTCAATTATAGTATAAAATCTCTCTGCATACTAAATTTTCTCCCTCTATGTAGACTTTCTATTATGCCGAGAGAGAGGCAGACACCTGGTTAAGACCAGTAACTCTGGAATATTTTCACTTAAAATTCTTAGAAGTTTTCATCTACAGCTACAAAATAGCAAAAAACTCAATTTTTTAACCATTCTTCCTATTAAGTCACACTAGTGGGTTCAGAGAATGAAAGCCAAACATGATAAGTTCACTGTCACTTTTAAATTATATTTGGACCTGTCTTCTGCTCTAGAAAAAATATAATATGGTTGGCTTTGTGATATGAGTTCCATGGGGCAGAAGATTTTGGAGTGAGACTGTGACCTGCTATGAATGGGTGGCAGGCACTGTATGAATAGCTCCCTTTGCTCTTCATTTGCTCTGTGTTGGGATGGTTACAATTCTTTCTACAAGAATTTGCTGGTACTATTTACGTCTATTCAAATTATGAGTGATTTAATGGTTTCTTTAATGCTCACAACTGCAGCAGCTGAATTAGGTGTAGGTTACAAGAATGCGATGCAGAGCTCAGAGCCAGAGCATGTTGTGTTTACAGAACTTGTTCTCTGTCCATGTCTTGCTTTTCTGGGCCCTGGTCCTCTGTTTGCATTTCATTCTGAAGGACTAAACCTCCGCTCAGATGTGGAAGCAGCATTTGAACTCCATTTTGTATAATTGGTGCCAAGGGATGTTCCTGCTGGATGTCTCTGGCTGCTTTGGGATGTGCTTTCCAGCTGCAAGAGCAGCGCTGCTGTGGGGCTATGCAGGGTTCTGTCTGAGATCAGAGCTCTGCAGGGTTGCAGGCAGGGCTTGGTTTGCAGTGCTGTCTGTATCTCTGAGAGTGACATTTTCAAGCAATTTGCCCGCCTTGCAAATTAAAAGAAAAGGTTTTAGCACAGAAATGTTTCCATGAACAAATTGCAAGCCTCAAGTTAAGGAGGTGTTCCAGAAGGGTGTGTGCTGCTAAATACACCAAGCAGTCAGACCATGGCCAGTTCCATATGCTCAGGAGCTGGTTCTGCAAAACCTATGTCAAACTGGTTAAAATGTTCTTGCAGGGGGAGAGGAGTGAGTTAAGGCTTCTGAATTCAGTGGAGTATGTGACTGGTGTATCCCCGTATCAGCTGCCTGTCATTAACCCCTGTGTGGTGCCAGTGCCACCACCCCGCCTGCACAGAGGGGACAGGGGTGTCCCTGCAGGCAGAAGGGGGCTGCCCAGAGGGAGACAGTTTCGTCCCACCACTGCATCGAATGACACAGAGCAACTTATAACAAAGGTAGGTTATCTCTGTGTATTACCTTCCTCATTACTGTGTTTGCCTAATGCTGAAAGGTGTGCATACCTACTTTGCATAAAGATAGTCTATAACTGTTAAAATACATAACTGCTGTGCATACCTCTCTAAAATAAAATAATATTTGATGTTTTTCATCAGTTGGAGGAAAAAAGATGCTGAACAAAAACCCATAGGATCTTCCACTTCAGACAATCTCATCCTGCCTCTGGCCATAGCTGGCACCAGAGCTCCAGGGATTTGTGAAATGCCTTGAGTGTATGAACACTACATGGGTTACACTCCTGTCTCCAGCCAGTTTCTACTCCTGTAAATAAAATTGTAGGAACCCAGGATTGGGAGGGATGGTATTGGTTATTAAACATGGTCCCTGCAATTTGGGGCTATTCAATGAAGTGGCTTTGTAGTTTGAAATATTTCCCTGCCCCCCTTGCATGCTACAAACACTTCCCAATTTAATCAGCACAGCACCTGTTGTAAAAGCCTGGAAGCCTCAAGTGTGTGCTCTGTGTGTGTGAGCTTTGTGTTCCTCTTTGTGTGTTGGAGCTGGAAGCTGAAGGTGTTTCTCTGTGTTTCCTGCAGCAGAATTCTGGAGGGTTCCCCAGGTCCCCATTACGCAGCAATGCCATTGTCACCATGGCTTACTTAGGAAAGAGTGTGCATTTGTCTCACGATGATGCTGATTATAGGGATGAAATAGAAGTCTATCAGCAGCACTGTGGAGGAGAAAACCTTTGTGTCTACAAAGGCAAGCTGTTGGAAAGAGGTAAGGATAGAGTCGGAGAATTCATATTGATTCTGGAAACGTCATTTTTGGCTAAAATTTTGCAGTGACACTGAAATGATTTCAGCTGAACTCAGTCAAGATACATCCATCAGGGATTTTTATGTCATCTGCCTTCACACCAAATAAGGATCTACTCTTCCATGACTGAAAGTGAAGTTACAATTACTTTTGCAAATGATGCTAGAAGGAATTTAGATCACACAAAATACTGTAACTTGGATTAATTGTCTATAGAGATGTAGGGTTAATAGAGTAGTTGTAGCAATAAGCTCTTCTCAAATAGGGTTTTATCTGAGTTGCTAAAATACATCAGTGCATGTTGCTTATTATTCAAGAAGGAAGAGTACATAATGGGAGCCCAGTTCTCCATCTCTTTTATGTGAGTCACACCAGTAACAGTTGAATTGTGTTTTGGGAAACTGGGCACATGGAATGGCTGGGAGACTCTCTCCTCTGTTCTGCTTTGGCAGTGAGTGGACAAACTGACATTGTGTTCACCTGTCCTGGCTGTGGTCAGCTTGGGTTCTGGGGCTGGCAAGAGCCAGGGCTGTGTGTGTGTGATAAACTGATGAACAGAGCTGAGAACCCCAGTGCCTGGCCACAGAGGGCTGAGTGCTGTGCTGATGCAGGTGAGACACAGCAGTTACCCCAGGCTGACAGTGAAGTGTAATGTTTTTATTTGAACCCTTTCTTTCTGTGATTGCAGAGACCTTCCAGTTCATCTCTAGGAGGCACTACGGTTTCCCTTTCAGCCTCACTTTTTTTCTCAATGGGATGCAAGTTGACAGGGTGAGCTGTTGCTGTGAGTATAAACATCAGAGGCGTTCCCAGCTGCGAGGCAGACACAGATACTTCAGGTTTCTCAAGGTGGAGGGAGCATCTCCTTGCTACAGGTATGGAGATGATTACACTTTGCTCACAGGGTTTTAGAGAGTTTCTTACTTGTTCTTCTTCTTTCATCTCTCTGGCTCCCTACAGCTCTGTAGAACCTGCACTGTTTCTCAACATCCCTTGGATTGTGCAGGATTGAGGTTACCTGTCAGGATCTCACCTCCAAGGGTGCCAGCACAGCTGATTTCCTGTATCTCCTCAGTGTCCCTGTTGTGTGCACAGCAGGGGTGTTGGAGGTGGCTGAGCACAGGGCAGTGGCTGTGGCATGGGGTTTATGTTTTACCCATGTGTCTGTGCCCCAAGTGGAAGTGAAACAAATATCAAGCTGTGGTTTTCAGAGGCTTTTTTGTGTATAATTTAAACAGCTCTGCCTCAGAGGTGGGATTCTGCTGTGATACCCCCTGGCTGCAGAATAAGGCAGCGCTGAATGCTGGCCATGGTTCAGAAAACAAATCTGTGCAGACAGGTCTTGGGTTTGGGCAAAAGTCAGTGATGTGACCAACAGCTGTGGTTCTGCCAAGAAGCTTTAATTGTCATAAAATCTTCCTCTTCTGTGATTGTTAATTCAGGCCAGACAAGTAAATTTCTAGTAAATACGTGGATAATTTAAAAACTTTTGTGTTCTTTTAATAAATAATTTTTAAAAGCTCTACAGAGCTGTACCCAGTTACTTCACATAAGGATTGAATTATAAGGAAAAAAAGCTATTTTATTCTACCATATTTTTTTACTCCAGTCTAATAATGAACATGATTTATGTAAATGTATTACCTAGCACATACAAAGGTGTGAAAAGCATCTGAATTCAGAATGAATATAATGGCTATAAAATTTAGGAAATGCCTAAATCTCAGCTTCGTGTGCTTTCTAGAAAGATTTGAAGAGAATTTTCTGAATTTAATATAGTATTCAACAATTGGTTAATTTCTTTCTGAGTCACCATCAGTTTCTGTCCCCCTTGCCCTCTTAGTGGTATTTCTGTTTTCCTGCCTCTTGTCAGTCCAGCTGATCTTCCCTGGTGACTTAAACCCCATCTCTATTAACCTTATTTTCCCCATAAATGACAACTATTTTCACGTCCATTCAGGTCAGATGCAGTTTTGTTTGTTTCCTGCTGTGTGACACACATTGAATGCCACTCTGGCTCCCAATAAAAGTCCCAGTTAATTTTCCTTGGTGGGTCAAGGCTTTGGCTCACAATGAGGTGATGCTGCAGTGATTTCTGTATGCTCTATGTATACTCATGCTCTGAGTTGTGCTCTGAGAGTTTTCTGCTGGCCAAGATCCAGCATTTCTGTAAGCAGAAGTGCTTCAATATCCCAAAGGCCCTGGAAGAAAACACCAGGAACAAAGCATTAAGAGGTAGGACTCTTCAGAAATGATCATGGGGTTTTTTTATACCCCCAAAATGAGAAGATTTCTGACCTGAATGACTGTGGGATATTCCACAGTAGTTTGGAGACAGCTGGAACATAAGGGGAATTGCAATCAAGCAGTACATTAAAAAAGAAGTTTTAGGGGAGGAGGAAATTTTAAGTCACAGCTGTCTGTGAAGGAAAAATGTTTTTCCAGAGAGATTTGGGATTAGCTCAAGTGAAAGTTCCAGGGTTAGGAGAGCTCTCTGGGATTTTGGTGTGCTTCTCCATGTGAGTCACTGTGGCAGTGTGGAAGCAGATGGGTAGCTGGTTTCACTGCTGATAACAAGCTGTCACTATGTCTGCAGCCCTCGATTGTTCACAGGAAGAAAAATGTGATACTTCCCAATTTGTGTTATTTTATAGGTGCATTATTGCAATGGGCCTGGACAAAAAGCCATCCCCTCCCAAGAGGAAGATGGAGTACTGTGTGGAGAAGCATGTGGGTTCCTGGGAATATGCTGTGCACAGTGAGCCATGTAACAGCAGTGTTAAGCAGAAACCAGTGAAAAATTCAGTGTTAGTCATCTTACCGGGTCATGAAGCAAGTGTGGAAACTGTTGAGGAAAAACTGGAGACTGGAGAGGAGTACAGAGGAGAAGAAATGACAAACCAATCTGATCATGGGAACGAAGATAGTCAGGAAGACATCAGTAGAAATGGTACAGTATTCCCAAACATGAACAGTTCTTCAGTGTGACTGCTCAGCTGCTTCATTAGTCTCTCCAGATGCATGTTTGGGATTAGTCAGGCCTTTTTCCTTCAGGAGGAGCTGTCCTTCTGCAACTCACTGTCAACGTTGCAATTAGAATCTCAATTGATTTTTAATACACAAAATACATCTCCTTATTTCTTTAGTTCTTATTGTCTCGGTAATTGTTTATTTGCCTAATTGGTTTTATGTCAGGAGCTCTTCCTTTCTGCCCTTGGCATTCTGTCACTTCAGTGTGTTAAAAGCCCTGATGGAAAGAAAGGAGGTAAGGAATGATGGCCACAAGGGACAGCTGGTGTGTCAGCAGTGACAGCCGTCTGCACGGGGCAGGTGTGTTACCTTGATGCTGAGGGTACAGGGAGCCCCTGATAGCAGTGGAATGACTGGATTTGTCATCCCTTGTGCTGGTGCCGGGGCTGGGCACAGTGCAGCCTTGTTGGGGAAGAGGAGTTTTCTTTAGTGCATCTTTACCTTCAGATCTGAGCAGAGTTCTCTATCAGATACTCATTTGTCAGATGAGTGCTTGGCTGAAATCCAGACATGTGGACGTAACAGTGATAATTCTGTGCAAGTTTCATTTGTACTGGGATTTCCCCTGGGACCAAAGGAGCACGTTAGAGCAGTGTGGTAACAGAGTGGCTCTGTAGCACCCTTTGGCTAGGTTTAATTAAATTCATTGAGTTTGTAAGACACTTACTTGCTATTTAGCCATGTCAATCCACATTTACCATACAATGTATTATCTTTCTCCAGCTTTCTCAATTGCTTGTAATTTTTTTTCATCACAACAAGTTTTTCTCCTTTAATAAGAGACTTTTGCATTTAATTTCTGAGTTAATTTTTCTGGTCCTTTCTATGGCTAACGATTTTGTTTGGTATTGTTTTAATGTGTTACTCATGCTTGGTGCATCAATCAGTAGTTTTGTAGCATTTTTCCTACTTTATGAAGAATGTGATGCTTTTTTATGATAATGTGCTCTGATGATTCCTATCTATGGACTTACATTCTCTTGTGGCTTTAAAAAGACTGAGCAAATGTAAGGGCAAAAGGAGATTAATGAAGTTAATCTCTGTCTGCTTAAAAAGAACTTTATTAGTTGTGAATTTTGTTTCCTGTCTCAAAGCACAACTCTTCTATTTTAGATTATGATGACGATTTTGAAGCAGATGAAGAAGTTAATGAAGAGGGACAGACTGGTGATCAAAAAAATGGAATGTCAGAGTCTCCCTCAGATGATAAAAAACATAATTTAGATTATGGAAAGGAGAGTGAAACCTCATCCCAGAAGGCACTGCAGGCCTCTGGCAGTGAGAAAGGTGAAAGTGATGGATATTCTGACAGGGACTCTGAGGATGATCAACAAGGTTGGTTTTGTTCGTCACGAGCCTTAGAGAAGCTGACCTGATGTATGTTCTACAGTGTGTCTGTCCAGTATGTATGGTGAGCTTGCATAGGGAAACACATGCCATTCTTACTGACATGGTAAAAGACAGCTGCTTTATCTGTTACTGATTCTATATCTGTCCCTGAACTGCAGGCAGTGGGAGTGTGGGCCTTTGCTGAGCTGTTCAGATGCTGAAATGCAGATGGAGCCAGGCAGCACTCTGTGTCAGCAGGACTCACACCCAAGAAGCTGTGACCCCTTTAACCTTCTGAGGGGTCCCAGAAAACCTGACAGACCACTCTGGGTTTTAGAAATGTTGTCTTTAATGGCCCTGAGTATGAAACAGAAATGGTTGGATTGTCTGAGGGGGAAGGTTGAAGTCTTTTATCAAACAGAGCTCAGGAATCTGTGCTAAAACCTCACTGAGTCATATTTAGAGGTTCTTTTGGAGATGTATTTCTGTATGATTGATAGAGCTAATCTGGTTCATTTCCATGGTCGTTGGTACATCTGGGCAATGTTTTTCTATTTACACTTACTGGAATTTTGTCACAATATCCTCAGATGGTGTAATTCAGAGATTGCTATTGAATGGGATTCTGTCCTTTCTGAGTGCCCAGTAAATGCAGATTATTGACAAATACTAAACCAAAGTGCTGTT
>VYZS01034487.1:0-13166 GCA_013400695.1 Neodrepanis coruscans
GTGGTAAAACCACCACATTTCCTGAGGGTGGTGTATGGCCCCCTGGTACTCATCATAAGTATGATGAACAGCAGTGGAAGTGCCTTGGTTTATTAGTCTCCAAATTTGCATGTTCTTGAGTGATTTTACACACCAAGACAGAAGACTCCTCTAAAACTACCACAGAATTGCTGAAACCTACCATGATCTCTTTGATATTGGCACAGTATAGACAAGAACTGGAAGTTGATCCTATTAATTCCAAGATTCCCCTCCCTGCATTTGGAAATGCTCCACATGCTGTGGTACCTAATTTGGTTCAAAAGCAGATTACAAAGTTTTCTACTATTGCTGCCATACTGAATAAAAATGAAAGGGATTCCATTAGTGTGTTTTATACTGGTTGAGAAAAGTTTCTGGAACTCGTTCTTAAGCCTCTATTGTCAGATTAGAGAAGATCTTATTTCAGCAAAGGCATTTGCATGCTTGTTTGTTTTCTGAATTTAAGGAGGTCTTCTCTACAGTACCAACTACATCCAGAAGCTTTTCAAGGCTTTCAGTGCATATCTTGGATTAGTTAATACTTGGCAGCTTGCAAGATTTGGTATGGAGTCAAGTTTTCCATGTTTTCTCTCTTTTAAAGCTAAAATATTAAAATGAAAAATGTATTTTTCCACTTTCATTTAATATGTGTGGTGTGGGCTTGTTTTTTTTTTTCATTTGTTTGTTTTTGTGGTGTTCTTTTTTTCTTTGATCCTCTTAATAAAGCATGCAGAATGTAGTACTTCTCTAGTCATTATTCTATAGAGGTGAACGGTAGATGCTTGTAATTTTAGCATCTTACTTCGGATTTTGTAGTCTGTCAAACATTGGCAATATGGGGCTGAAATTTAATCTCTATAATGGTTAATTTTCTGGGAATGACAGTATTCTGAAAGCTCTGTGATCTTATCTTCCCTCCCTTGCTCCCTCCCTCCCTCACTCCCTCCCTTCCTTCTTGTCTAGACTTATGAATTATTATTGGTTCTGAGCCTTACATATAAAGCAGTCTCCATCCTCTTCATCCTTCCTCTACATTCTTGCAGAGAGCTCCTGCAGAGTACCCACCTGGAGGAAACATGCTGTTGACATCTGGTAGATAGACGGGAGTGAAAAATTTTTGTGGAGGCTTAACTTCAAATACAGTGCATCAAAAGGCATCTGGAAGACAGACTGGAGATCCAATATCTGTCTTCAACAGATCTTTTCTAACAAGGAAAACTCACCTTTTCATGGAAGAAGGCACAAAAACATCTTGTCAAAATGTCTCCAGAGAAGTTCATTTTCTCTTGTCCAAAACATGTGAAGCAGAAACTATATTACCCAAACCCCCAAAAAGTTACCAAATTACAAAGCAAAAAATAGAAAAATCAACAAAACCCTCAGAACTCCAAAACATTAGTTTGAAAAAAGATTAACTATACCATACCTTTTTGATATGCCCTGAGAAAATGAGAAGTGTAGTTTTGTTTGTCCAAATGTGATAGAAATTATTTCAGTCTGTCAGTTACATGACAAACTAGAGTTATCTAAGTTAACACATGGTTACCTAGGTCAAGCCTAGATCATTGAACCAGATCAGGTAAGACTTCACAAATGAAATGAAGCCTTTATAGTTTGACTCCATTGTATGTGTCTTAATGTCAAATCTGAATATCTCCTAAAAAATTATCTTGCTTCTATGTTTTCTGATTTCCTGAACCCACCCTAAAGCCTAAACAGAATTTATGCTTGAAATGAGTTCGGGAAATCCATTGAAGACTGCTGTCTTGTCCTTGTCTTAAGTCCATCTGTAAACTGAATGACAAAAAAACTAACCAAATGAAAAACCCCAACCAAAACAAAAACCACAGAATTTTCTCTCCAGGTGTAAATAAATTTTTAGCTGAATTCTTGCAGTTTATCAGAGATTAGGGTTATTGAAAGCTCACTTAATAGATAGGGGAAAAAAATATACTTTTAGCCCTGTGCTTAAGGTGACATCTGCCTTCAGCTCAACCCAAAGGTCTCCTCTCAATGAAACTGAAGACTCTCTACCTTCTATACTTCATATGCATGAGAATTGCTCAAACTATACCAGCTTAAGCTTTATCCTGAAGTATTCTTTTTGGTTGAAAATACAATTTAAGAAGATTATCAGTAATTCTGAATCCTAATTCTAAGCTTTATCATAAAGCAAGATTTGCTTTATGTAAGGATTCAAAGTAATCATCAGTCAACAAAATGGCTCAATTCACAGTGTTCTCACCTCCATCTGAAGGGCTGATCTCAACAAAGTGTTGAGGGTTAATCCAGTAGGCACAGCCTCTCACAGCTGCTTGCTTTCCCCTCTTCGTTCTCCCACAAGTAGGATGCGAAAGAGAATGTGAAGGGTAAAACTGAAAAAACTCATGGATTGACATAAAGACAGTTTAGTAGGTATAGAAAATGGTAATGAACACAAAGCAAAACAAGGAATTAATTCACCACTTCCTATGGGCAGGCAGGTGTTCAGCCATCCCCAGGAAAGTAGGGGCTCTGTCATGCGCGCTGGTGACCATGGAAGATAAATGCCATAACTTCAAAGATTCTCGCTTCCTTCTTTCTATATATTTAATTGCTGAGCATGATAGGATGTCCTTGTGGTCAGTTGGGGTCAGCTATCCCAGCTGTGGTCCCTCCCAACTGCTTGTGCACCCCCAGCCTTATGCTGCTGGGCTGAGAGGCAGAAAAGGTCTTGTAAGCGCTGCTCAGCAATAACTAAATGTCAATGTGTTATCACACTTTCAGCAAGAATCCAAAACATAGAGCCATACAGGCTACTATGAAGAAAGTCAATTCCATCTCAGCCAAAACCAGCAGACAAAGTTAATACTACTGTCCATATGCACTTAACAGGCTGAAGCCCAAGCCTAAGCCTATTAAACAGAGGGAAGCCTGTTAAACAGAGGGAAGCCTTTTTTTGGCAGTAAAACTCTATCACCTCTGTTTGAATTGTCTCTTGCAAAACAAGTTGAACTGAAGAGACTCCAAAAAATATTTTTTTTTTTTTTANTCTCAACAAAGTGTTGAGGGTTAATCCAGTAGGCACAGCCTCTCACAGCTGCTTGCTTTCCCCTCTTCGTTCTCCCACAAGTAGGATGCGAAAGAGAATGTGAAGGGTAAAACTGAAAAAACTCATGGATTGACATAAAGACAGTTTAGTAGGTATAGAAAATGGTAATGAACACAAAGCAAAACAAGGAATTAATTCACCACTTCCTATGGGCAGGCAGGTGTTCAGCCATCCCCAGGAAAGTAGGGGCTCTGTCATGCGCGCTGGTGACCATGGAAGATAAATGCCATAACTTCAAAGATTCTCGCTTCCTTCTTTCTATATATTTAATTGCTGAGCATGATAGGATGTCCTTGTGGTCAGTTGGGGTCAGCTATCCCAGCTGTGGTCCCTCCCAACTGCTTGTGCACCCCCAGCCTTATGCTGCTGGGCTGAGAGGCAGAAAAGGTCTTGTAAGCGCTGCTCAGCAATAACTAAATGTCAATGTGTTATCACACTTTCAGCAAGAATCCAAAACATAGAGCCATACANAAAATCCAAAACATAGAGCAATACAGGCTACTATGAAGAAATTCAATTCCATCTCAGCCAAAACCAGCAGACAAAGTTAATACTACTGTCCATATGCACTTAACAGGCTGAAGCCCAAGCCTAAGCCTATTAAACAGAGGGAAGCCTGTTAAACAGAGGGAAGCCTTTTTTTGGCAGTAAAACTCTATCACCTCTGTTTGAATTGTCTCTTGCAAAACAAGTTGAACTGAAGAGACTCCAAAAAATATTTTTTTTTTTTTTANAGGCATTTGCATGCTTGTTTGTTTTCTGAATTTAAGGAGGTCTTCTCTACAGTACCAACTACATCCAGAAGCTTTTCAAGGCTTTCAGTGCATATCTTGGATTAGTTAATACTTGGCAGCTTGCAAGATTTGGTATGGAGTCAAGTTTTCCATGTTTTCTCTCTTTTAAAGCTAAAATATTAAAATGAAAAATGTATTTTTCCACTTTCATTTAATATGTGTGGTGTGGGCTTGTTTTTTTTTTTCATTTGTTTGTTTTTGTGGTGTTCTTTTTTTCTTTGATCCTCTTAATAAAGCATGCAGAATGTAGTACTTCTCTAGTCATTATTCTATAGAGGTGAACGGTAGATGCTTGTAATTTTAGCATCTTACTTCGGATTTTGTAGTCTGTCAAACATTGGCAATATGGGGCTGAAATTTAATCTCTATAATGGTTAATTTTCTGGGAATGACAGTATTCTGAAAGCTCTGTGATCTTATCTTCCCTCCCTTGCTCCCTCCCTCCCTCACTCCCTCCCTTCCTTCTTGTCTAGACTTATGAATTATTATTGGTTCTGAGCCTTACATATAAAGCAGTCTCCATCCTCTTCATCCTTCCTCTACATTCTTGCAGAGAGCTCCTGCAGAGTACCCACCTGGAGGAAACATGCTGTTGACATCTGGTAGATAGACGGGAGTGAAAAATTTTTGTGGAGGCTTAACTTCAAATACAGTGCATCAAAAGGCATCTGGAAGACAGACTGGAGATCCAATATCTGTCTTCAACAGATCTTTTCTAACAAGGAAAACTCACCTTTTCATGGAAGAAGGCACAAAAACATCTTGTCAAAATGTCTCCAGAGAAGTTCATTTTCTCTTGTCCAAAACATGTGAAGCAGAAACTATATTACCCAAACCCCCAAAAAGTTACCAAATTACAAAGCAAAAAATAGAAAAATCAACAAAACCCTCAGAACTCCAAAACATTAGTTTGAAAAAAGATTAACTATACCATACCTTTTTGATATGCCCTGAGAAAATGAGAAGTGTAGTTTTGTTTGTCCAAATGTGATAGAAATTATTTCAGTCTGTCAGTTACATGACAAACTAGAGTTATCTAAGTTAACACATGGTTACCTAGGTCAAGCCTAGATCATTGAACCAGATCAGGTAAGACTTCACAAATGAAATGAAGCCTTTATAGTTTGACTCCATTGTATGTGTCTTAATGTCAAATCTGAATATCTCCTAAAAAATTATCTTGCTTCTATGTTTTCTGATTTCCTGAACCCACCCTAAAGCCTAAACAGAATTTATGCTTGAAATGAGTTCGGGAAATCCATTGAAGACTGCTGTCTTGTCCTTGTCTTAAGTCCATCTGTAAACTGAATGACAAAAAAACTAACCAAATGAAAAACCCCAACCAAAACAAAAACCACAGAATTTTCTCTCCAGGTGTAAATAAATTTTTAGCTGAATTCTTGCAGTTTATCAGAGATTAGGGTTATTGAAAGCTCACTTAATAGATAGGGGAAAAAAATATACTTTTAGCCCTGTGCTTAAGGTGACATCTGCCTTCAGCTCAACCCAAAGGTCTCCTCTCAATGAAACTGAAGACTCTCTACCTTCTATACTTCATATGCATGAGAACTGCTCAAACTATACCAGCTTAAGCTTTATCCTGAAGTATTCTTTTTGGTTGAAAATACAATTTAAGAAGATTATCAGTAATTCTGAATCCTAATTCTAAGCTTTATCATAAAGCAAGATTTGCTTTATGTAAGGATTCAAAGTAATCATCAGTCAACAAAATGGCTCAATTCACAGTGTTCTCACCTCCATCTGAAGGGCTGATCTCAACAAAGTGTTGAGGGTTAATCCAGTAGGCACAGCCTCTCACAGCTGCTTGCTTTCCCCTCTTCGTTCTCCCACAAGTAGGATGCGAAAGAGAATGTGAAGGGTAAAACTGAAAAAACTCATGGATTGACATAAAGACAGTTTAGTAGGTATAGAAAATGGTAATGAACACAAAGCAAAACAAGGAATTAATTCACCACTTCCTATGGGCAGGCAGGTGTTCAGCCATCCCCAGGAAAGTAGGGGCTCTGTCATGCGCGCTGGTGACCATGGAAGATAAATGCCATAACTTCAAAGATTCTCGCTTCCTTCTTTCTATATATTTAATTGCTGAGCATGATAGGATGTCCTTGTGGTCAGTTGGGGTCAGCTATCCCAGCTGTGGTCCCTCCCAACTGCTTGTGCACCCCCAGCCTTATGCTGCTGGGCTGAGAGGCAGAAAAGGTCTTGTAAGCGCTGCTCAGCAATAACTAAATGTCAATGTGTTATCACACTTTCAGCAAGAATCCAAAACATAGAGCCATACAGGCTACTATGAAGAAAGTCAATTCCATCTCAGCCAAAACCAGCAGACAAAGTTAATACTACTGTCCATATGCACTTAACAGGCTGAAGCCCAAGCCTAAGCCTATTAAACAGAGGGAAGCCTGTTAAACAGAGGGAAGCCTTTTTTTGGCAGTAAAACTCTATCACCTCTGTTTGAATTGTCTCTTGCAAAACAAGTTGAACTGAAGAGACTCCAAAAAATATTTTTTTTTTTTTTANGAAGACTCTCTACCTTCTATACTTCATATGCATGAGAACTGCTCAAACTATACCAGCTTAAGCTTTATCCTGAAGTATTCTTTTTGGTTGAAAATACAATTTAAGAAGATTATCAGTAATTCTGAATCCTAATTCTAAGCTTTATCATAAAGCAAGATTTGCTTTATGTAAGGATTCAAAGTAATCATCAGTCAACAAAATGGCTCAATTCACAGTGTTCTCACCTCCATCTGAAGGGCTGATCTCAACAAAGTGTTGAGGGTTAATCCAGTAGGCACAGCCTCTCACAGCTGCTTGCTTTCCCCTCTTCGTTCTCCCACAAGTAGGATGCGAAAGAGAATGTGAAGGGTAAAACTGAAAAAACTCATGGATTGACATAAAGACAGTTTAGTAGGTATAGAAAATGGTAATGAACACAAAGCAAAACAAGGAATTAATTCACCACTTCCTATGGGCAGGCAGGTGTTCAGCCATCCCCAGGAAAGTAGGGGCTCTGTCATGCGCGCTGGTGACCATGGAAGATAAATGCCATAACTTCAAAGATTCTCGCTTCCTTCTTTCTATATATTTAATTGCTGAGCATGATAGGATGTCCTTGTGGTCAGTTGGGGTCAGCTATCCCAGCTGTGGTCCCTCCCAACTGCTTGTGCACCCCCAGCCTTATGCTGCTGGGCTGAGAGGCAGAAAAGGTCTTGTAAGCGCTGCTCAGCAATAACTAAATGTCAATGTGTTATCACACTTTCAGCAAGAATCCAAAACATAGAGCCATACAGGCTACTATGAAGAAAGTCAATTCCATCTCAGCCAAAACCAGCAGACAAAGTTAATACTACTGTCCATATGCACTTAACAGGCTGAAGCCCAAGCCTAAGCCTATTAAACAGAGGGAAGCCTGTTAAACAGAGGGAAGCCTTTTTTTGGCAGTAAAACTCTATCACCTCTGTTTGAATTGTCTCTTGCAAAACAAGTTGAACTGAAGAGACTCCAAAAAATATTTTTTTTTTTTTTACACATAACCTGAAGGTAGTTAAACCTGAGCCTCATTGAATACTGGCCTCATGAACTTTGTGTTCCCTTACTAGTTAGATATTGTAGTATGGTTTAGCTTCTGATTTTCTTCAGTAACTCACTTAGTCCCACAGGACTTTCTGGGATTCATCTGGAGAAAAAACTTCACATTCAGCCTGTTTTCTTCTGTCACTAAGATGAATGCTTTTATTGGTCCAAACAGTAAACCATGGTTTAATACAATGCAGTTTTCTCCCCTGTATAAATGACAAAAAGCTTAGGTAGATATAGCCATCATTTTTCTTTCTGAAATATTCCATGAAAATCTTCACTCTTCACTGATCTAAATTATTGATCAAGCAATTACACCTATGTCTGAAAGAGCAATACATGTGTTATTATCTGCCCTTAAATTGCAGTAAAATACATTCCAAGATCAATCAACAAAAACAGATTTCTCAGCCTCTGTTTTGCCAACTTGTAATCTTAGTACAGTGCTGAATTTTATCAAAGGCCATTTAACTGCACCTGATTTGAATAATAATTTCTCTTACTATCAGCCAGCATTATATTTATAAACTTTAATGGACCCGCCAGTAAATTCAAATGTGTAGAGATGGATTAGGAAGACAATCTAACTCTAGTTCAAAATTGAGACCAAAATAAAGTTAACTATTTTTAAATTAATATTAGCAATAGCGCATTTGCTTCTGCTCTCACCATTCCTCATATTTCTTCTTCAGCTTTTATAGAATAATCAGTAACACACCTGTAAGTCTTCACTTCCGCCTAACCATAATCATAAACTGGACAAACATATTTTCCCTGGTACCGAGCTAGGCTGTTTGAACTAGACTTTAAAAAACCTGAGTTATAACTATCCTAAACACTTCTTTGTTGATTAGTAAGGCAATTGGTTCTGTAGTAATGAAGGTA
The DNA here is from genome assembly GCA_013400695.1 of Neodrepanis coruscans. Taxonomy (NCBI): domain Eukaryota; kingdom Metazoa; phylum Chordata; class Aves; order Passeriformes; family Philepittidae; genus Neodrepanis; species Neodrepanis coruscans. The sequence continues at coordinate 8,392 of VYZS01034487.1, forward strand.
AGGACCATGACATCTTTTGGTGAGTCTTTCAGGATCTGGGGTCCTTGCAGGAGATATGAGAAATGTTCATTAAAAACTACTTTGAACCCTTATTCAGACCATATCTTGAGACAGCAGGTTAAGTGAGCCTACAAGGGGCAGTGCCCTTCTAGACCTGCTGTTTACAAACAGAGAAGCGTTGGTGGGAGATGTGATGTTTGGAGGCTCTCCTGGGCGCAGCAACCACAGAATAGTAGTTTTCAGTTCTTGGTGAAGTGAGGAAGGGGATCAGTAAAACCTCTATCTTGTCTCTTTGTACTTGGCACTGGTGTGGTCATGCCTGGAGTACTGTGTTCAGTTCTGGGCACCTCTCTACAAGAAAGATATTGAGGTGCTGGAGTTTGTCCAGAGAAGGGCAATGAAGCTGGTGAAGGGGCTACAGAGTAAGTCCTATGGGGAGTGACTGAGGCAGCTTGGGTTGGTAAGTCTGGAGCAAAGGAGGGTCAGTGGAGACTCCAACTTCCTTTAAAACTACCTGAAAGGAGGTTATGGCCAGGTGGGGCGCAGTGTCTTTTCTCAGGCAACGAGAGACAGTGCAACAGGAAATAGCCTTGTGCTGTGCTGGGGAAGGTTCAGGTTGGATATCAGGAAAAATTTCTTCCATGAAAGGGTGGGCAGGCTGCCCAGGGAGGTGGTGGGGTCACCATTCCTGGAACTGTTCAAGAAATGTGGCACTTAGTGCTCTGGTTTAGATGATATAGAGGTGTTCAGCCAAAGGTTGGACTTAATGATATTGGAGACCTTTTCCAACCTTTGTGATTCTATGATTCAGTTTCTAGCAGTCAAACTGTCAAATGTGTCTTCCTACTTGAGGCAGTGCTCATGTCACCCTGGAACTATCTGCAGGACTAATCAACCAACAGAGCCCTGGAATCTTGACTCTCGGATTTTGATCTCAAACCTTGAACCTTAACTAGTTAAGGTATCTACACACATAACAGGAGAAGTAATTACACATTACTGTTAACTCTTGTTTTATTACACTAAAAATCATAAAATAGATAACAAAAATAATTCTTTAATCTAAATTTTCTCAAATCTTAACTCTATTTCTTAGCCTAACCTGGATTTAAAACATAAAATAGAAAGCATATCCTCATAAAAGGCAGTTATAGTTTGATCAGTTAAAAGAGCATTTCCAACTGTAATCCTAATCTGAGTTTCAGAGTTTTATACCCCCAGCAGAAACAGTAACAAGAGGTCAGTTCTCCTCTCACCTCCATAGAAAATGATTCAGAAACAACATTATGTAGGTCTGTAACCCACGCTTTTTCAATCCCTAAATTTTATCCTGACTTTTAATTTAAGTGAGAAGTATATCACTTCAGAGCCCACTTTACATTATTAGTCCCTAATCTCTACTCCTTTAGGCCTTTCTGAATCCAAAAGGAGAGGTAATTCTTCAATTCATGAACTGACTTTCAGTCTAGTGCTAAAGCCCAGCCTTAGACATTGACCAGGCAAACCTGTTATCATTGAATTGTCAATAGTGGTTAGCCTCTAAAGCTGTCAGCCCTCTTTTACTCAGAATCCTGAGGATTCAACATTAAACTGGCTGTAGAACATGCTTCCACAAGTGGTCTTATCCAAGTTTTAGTCTCAAAACTGACCTTTGTGATGGATCAGTTAAACGAGCTTGTTCAAATTGGGACCTTAAGAGGAAATCTATTCAGAGGGTAGTGCTCAGGTTACCTTTCATCCAAACTATAAATTCTAGGCTAGCATTTATCCTTATTTTGTCCTTACATATTTTCCAAGATCCAAAAAACCCTTTAGACCATGATACTAAAGGCTTAACCCAAATTTTAATTTTATTAGTGGTCTTAATCATCCATCAGATTTGTTTCCACAGCCATGTAACCCTTTCTTGATTGCTGCATGCAGGCAACTTTTATAGTGCACAGGGACATGGTAAACCAGACACATCTTTGAGCAACTACTGGTGGGTAATGCACACAATAGATATCTAACATGAGTAAAGTACAGTGGTAAACTCATGGTTCTGATGAGACATCTCCCAAATGTTGTTAACCAGTGCAAATGCTGGCCCCTCTTGTTGCTTGAAATTGGCTGATCCTCATGGTTTTTGAGATTGTCTTTCCAAGTTCTCTTTTTTTCCTTTAAGGTTTTACGCCTTTTTTTGGTCACTTTATTTTCCCTCTTGAATACCTGATCAATCAACTATTACTTTTGATCAATTATACTTGTATTTTCGTACCTTGTTTGATTTTCTGGCATACTTTCTCACTAAAGATTTTTCTCAGTAAAACAGCCACAGTCATACTGCTCTGATGTATCCAGATCACAGACAGCTGAGCTCTTATTGCAGCAGGAGATCAGCAAGATTTTTGAGCATGCCATGAGCCGTCAGTGTTCTTGAGGGAGCCCCATCGAATATGTCAGTACATGTAACTCCTTGTTGTGACTGCTAAACAGTAATTATAACCCTAAAATGAGACCAATAGTGTCTCACCAGACAAAGGAATTAGAGCACTTGCTGATGTCTGCTCTTATTGAATGTTGCTAATACTTCAGGTTTCACCAACAGAGTTATTTATAATATGCTTTCTCATATGTTACTGACAGCTCTAAAAATAATGATAAATCAAGAATTCTTTCTACTCTTGTACCAACATTAAACCATTAGTTCTGTTCACATAATTCTTCATTTTGAATATATATCAGACATCAGTTAAAGGATCTTTGGCCTGCATTTTCCCAAATTTTAATGCTAATTCCAGCTATCAGAGTGACCTTCTGGATAAGATACCTGAACCAGCTGAATTTGTCTTTGGTAATGACTTTGGTAATGACTTACACTCTTTGAACCCAGATTTTAAATTTAGAAACACTAACTCTAAACCAGTCTGATACCTAATTTGGGAGTGAATCAGGTTTCCTCACTGAATTGAGGTTTTGCATAATTCTGCTGTAAAAACAGTAGTTCAGCCCTTTTTACAATTGTTAATTCTTACTGTAACTGTAATCTTAATTTAGTTTGCTATTCAGAGCATGTTTCTAAATTAGATATAATGGCAAGAACTTGTAGGACAGGTGGGTCACACAAGGATTTCTCCTAGCAATAATGGAGAATATATAAATGTGGAAGGTCTGTAGATGATCTCCAGAGGTCCCTTCCAATACTAAAACTTCTGTGATTCTGTATTATATGTTTCACAAAAATCCATGAGTCAAAGTGGGCAATACTTTTGGGTGTGTTGGATATTCAAATGTGAAGGTCACCAATGTGACCTTTTCTGTTACCACATGATACTACCTGATTAGATGTCTTTTTAATCCAGTTTAATCTAGTAGAGAGGTCTTTTTAAAAAATCCTACAATTCTCTTGTGTAGATAAAAATTTCATTATATAAACTCAGCTTTCTAAATTTGGTAACTGATAGTAGCAGGATTACTGGAGTACCTTTTGTTTTGTTTTATTTTTATTCTAAGATTTAAAAGTTAGAAAATCAGATTTAAAAGATAGAGAAATAGAGAAATACTAGAAAAATCTTGGATATTTTAAAAAATAGAGTAAACATAGAGTAAAATGAAAAAAACTGTACATAAATTCTTAACTTCTAAATAAGTCTGGTCATGTGAAAGTACTTGGATAATAAATTTTCCTAATGTCTAATTTTCAGACAGCAATTCTATGGACTATAATCAGTATGGATTACTGAAAAGTATATCTTCCCCATAATACATATCTGGGATATGTGATTGTCTCATGATTGTTAAAGTTAATGTATTTTTTTCCTCTGGGGAAAGTCAAAATCTTTTTTCCTTCCTCCAAACTAAATATTTTGATATACATTTGTTTGTAGTCAATATCTGAGTTTTATGTCTTTACTCATTTATTTTACCTATAATAGCTAAACTAACAGCACATGTTATTGCCAAAAGAGCCAATAAACAAGGAATTGATAATTCATTTCTTCAAGAAGCTAAGCTGATGAGAGTCAAGTATAATTTTAGTGGAGTCTTGTTTACATATGAGGAAGGGGATGAATTTCTGCCACCTAAACCAAGAAGTAACACATAATAAAAGCTAATTTCTGGTTCAGAAATACAGATACAGTTTGTAGCCACCCCAGTTACTTTCTTTCTGCTTTCTCTCCAAGTACTGAGACTCATCAGCTGTGCAGGTCTGAGTGAGAAAAGCAACTCAAGCCTGCCGTCTTTCAAACAGTGCAAGTTCTCTTAAAAACCTGTAATGGTTTGGCTTAAAACCGCAGGGGAAGACAAATAAAAAAAATAACTCTTTTTCCTGTGCCTACATCCGGCTGGGAGGAGTAGCCAGGTTACCAAAGTTACCTCTGCCTGGGTTTTTCCCATCAACCCCGAAGACCCACAAGGAGTGCTGGGAAGGTGCTGGGATTATAAATGCAGGAAGGAGCCTTCTCTCTTTCTCTTTCCCCAGGCACTCTGGAGCTGAAAGCAGGGCGCCTCTACTCAGCACGGCTTTGAGGACTACCCCCCACCTCCCCCCACCCTGGACCTTACTGCCTAATACCTTTTCTCCACAGAGCTCCCTGAGGTCGCCACTGCTTTTCATCTCTCCCTGCCTTGGAGGACTTCTTCACAGACACACCGCCTCTGGAAAGACTGCTGCCTTCTTTTCCACAGATACATTTTACTTTTTTGGGGGTTGTGGGTGCCCACCTCTGGAGTTCTCCTGTGTTCTTGGGAGGGGTGTCCTCCCGCTCTGCATTGATAGTTTGTTTTTTTTTTTC
>VYZS01034488.1:18391-35261 GCA_013400695.1 Neodrepanis coruscans
CTCTTAGGGGATAAAACAAAACAAAACAAACAAACACTTCTTTGTAGCTGATGCCCACTTACCTCCATATCTTTGTTTGTATGATACCAGGAAAAAAAATGCATTTCAGAATAACAGAATGAAGTTCTGTTTAATACAGATGAGACACATGTGGGACAGGGAAGTGAAAATCCTAGAAATTGTAAAATAAGCTTGTTACTGAAATATTCCTTCCCTTCTAAATAGATCTTTGTCCTCACAAATTAAAGATAACAAAACATAATTAGTTTTGTTTTAATTTGTTTTCACTTAGAAAATTTATATCTGTGATACATCAATCTAATTTTTATGAGCTCTTTTTTAAAAAGAAATCTTACTAATTGCTTTAATTAAGATCGTGTTCTTCCCTGGTTTCCTACTAATAGCAATTAAATAACGTTGATAAAATAATTTTACCATTTCTGACTAGATTTTTCAAACTTGTTTAGAGGTACTTAATATCCCTCTCTGAGTATCTTTCTTTGTAAGCACTACTGAACATCCTTTCAGTTTCATTTTTGCTACCTTTTAATAAAATATCATCTTTATGGTTCTCAGGAACTGACTACAACTGTAATATCATCAGCCTGGTGCCCAAAGAAGAAATTGCTATAAGCAGTTAATATTATTTGTGTTCAGTGACCTAAACATTTCTCTCTGGACCAATCTTCCATTCTGGTGGACTAAGCTTTAACAAACCCCTGTATGATCTCCATGCATCAGATGTCTCCAAGACATCAGTGAATTAAACCATCTAAATTGGAAAAACAGAAAGAAAGAGAGAAAGAGAGGGAAGGGGAGGGAGAAGAAGGAAGGAAGGAAGGAAGGAAGGAAGGAAGGAAGGAAGGAAGGAAGGAAGGAAGGAAGGAAGGAAGATTAAGAGATGTAAACATACATACAAGAAGATCATAGAATGTTTTGAGTTGGAAGAGACCTTAAAGACCATCTAGTTCCAACCCCGGAGTTGTTAGTAACAATACCTTTCACTAGACCAGGTCGCTAAAAGCCCCATCCAACACTTCCAGGAATGAGGCATCCACAACTTCTCTCAGGTTGACAACAGGTCAACAGGCTTCACCATCCTCACAGTAAAGAATTTCTTCCCAATATCTAACCTAAACCTATGGTCTTTCAGTTTGAAGCCATTCTTCCTCATCTTGTCACTACATGCTCTTGTAAAAGTCTCCCCACCTTTCTTTTAGGCTTTCTTCAGATACTGAAGCCTTCTCTTTTCCAGGATGAGATAATTCACAATTATCTCAGCTTTTAGTCATAGTATAGGTGCTCCATCCCTCTAATCAACTTGATGGCCCTCCTCTGTACTTGCTCCAACAGGCCAATGTCCTTCCTGTGCCGGGAACTCCAGAGTCGGATGCAGTGCTCCAGGTGGCATCCTACAAGAGAGAAGTAGACAGACAGAACTGCCTCCCTGGTGCATCCTAGAACATGCATTGTCTACTCCTTCTTCATGGTTACAAGGAATAAAGTTTTTTTATTGTATCCTTTTTTACCCAACCTGTAAACAACATGGAATATCTTTGACAGCAAGACTGCTACTGATGCAAGATCCAGCAGAGTCTGAAAAGTATTTTGATTTCTCTGTGGAGGAACAGCTCATCTGCTGGAAGTCAGACACCAAGTCCTTTCATTCCCCTGCATTAGCATTTCCCAGTACAGTGTGACTGTCAAATCTCAGACTGAGAGCCAGACTCAGACTACTGGCTCTGCTTCATACACTACTGGAACCTCATAAACCACTGCTACTGGCTTTGACTCACACATTTTCAGCATTGTGCTCTGTCTTTACTCTGTCTTAGCATCCATATGTCATATACATAGCTGTCTGGATATGCAACCTACCAATAATTTCTGTTTGCTTAGCACGAGAATATCATGTAATGGAAAAAAAACCTGACTTGTGAGATTTTATGCTTGACTCTACCCTTAAGCTAGAGCCTAATTTTACTGCATAATTCTGCCATTCTCTTCACGCGGGGCCCTTCACTCATAATATGAATGGGTTTGAATACATTCATCAGCTAGAAGTGGAAAAATGTCATGCAGAAGAGGCAATAGTCCACACTATTGTTCCCATTACTCAACATCAGTTTCAATTCAATCTTTTCCAGTTTTGCTTCGACTAAGAAAAAATTAATTTAAGGTATTTTCATTTTATATCAACAGGTAGAAAAATGATAGCTGAGTCTATGAGTATGCTATATTTGCCCAGCCCCAGTGCTCTCTGTACATGTACAGAAAAGGAGTAGTCTGAAAAAGGATCAGTGTGCCTAAGCCAGTTCATACTGAAAACCATGAAAACCATACACATTTTCACATTTTTTGCTTCTAGAAAACCAATCTTAGCAATAACCTGTCGCAGACTTATGGGACAGAAAAGTGCAAAATATCAATGTCAGTCTCTGTTCAATGCTGGAAGAACTTTGTGAATTTGAATGCCTTATGTTTCCACATATTATCATTAGTGAACAAAATCATACACCATGGCACATGAAAACTGTATCAATTATCACTTTTTAGAGAGGAGGCACTGTATCAGACTAGAACTTACTTCTTTTCTCTTAAGTGACGCTGTCTCTTTAATTTTCCAGATATGACCCTTAGATAATGGAAAACAATGCAATAAATTTCCCTTTACTGTTGTAGATTATAAAATGTTTCTAGAAGGCTATAAAACATGTTTCTCCTCTTTTGGCTTTCAGGGAGCTGTTCACAGAACTGAACCACTGAGATTTAAAAATTGGAAGGACCTAACACAACCTCACTAATAATTCAAGACCATTCAATGGCCAATAACAAAGAGGGGGCTAGGGGGTGGAGGGGTACTTTAAGGAAATCTGTTAAAGTGCATTTGGCCTTTGTGATTTTTACTTTGCTTTTTTAAGCTATGATCATACCTGATGTCTGGCCTTTTGAATTCCTTTCAGTAAGCTGCACATTTCTCATTGCTGTTTCTTTCAGTGAAGCATTTCTTTGGACAGTCTAAATGACCCCGTAGGTTTTCCTAGACTTTGTATTGACTGAGAGGAGGAAAAAGAGGTTGTTATCTGATAATCCAGTTTATTTGTAAAAGCAATAGAGGCTGTCCATTGAAATTTCGTGTGTTGATCTTGCCTTCTTTTTTCTTACTCTTTCTGGTGAGAATTGGACAGTTAATACTAAATGTTATCATCTTTGTGCATAAAACCTAGTACACACAGAGATAAATGAAGTATTCATGCTTTTTTTTTTTTTCCAGAGCCGTTATTATCGAAACAATTATTGTAAAAATGTAAGCAAAACGAAGCTATAAAACACAACAATAGATTTAGTCTGAAAATCAAGCAACCAAAATCCCCACAGTTTTCCGAAGAATTAGACAGCTGGTTGAAAAGGTTGTACTGGTTTGAATAAAACAGGTAATTTATAAACTATGTAGGATGCCATATAAAGATTGCTAAAAATTTTTAAATCTTCATATTTGTAGTACATCTTTGTAACTGCTGAGTGATCTGATCCTAAGTCCTACATGTAGGCCCTGTATATCAGCGTTCTGTTTGAGAGTGATTAAATATTGTTCAGAGACGTTTCACAATCTTCAAATTTCAGCTGGAGTTGAGTTAAACTTGAACAACCTAATCTGACTTTGGAGGAGTAGTTCCTCTCTTCCAGAGGTTCTTGTCAACTGTCGTGGTTTTACCACTAGGAAGCGTGGTACTGACAAGAGAGGTCCGAGAGAAGCCACACACACCCAAAAAAGAAAACACACAAGTAACAAGGTTTATTTCACACACACAGAAAACCGATAATAAAGCGCAAAGACAGACAAATTAAGCTCTCCCAGACCCTGCGTCTGGATGGGAAAAGCTCTAGGATAGCGCCGGGTTTTCTGTCGGGGCTCCTGAAGAGGCGCCGGGATAATTAGAGAAGGACTGCAACCTCAGCTCTTCTGGGTCCCGCGGCCGACCAGGAGGACTCTAGGGTAGCGCCAAGCCTCCAGATGGCTCCAGTGCTGATGGACAGATGTGGTCTTTAATGTGTGCCGTAGCCGCTGAAGTCACTAATCAGCCCGCATGCGGGGGCCAAACTTGGTGCGGAGATGAGCAGTGATGTTGCCTCGGCTGGCTCCAGCAGAGAAAAGGAACGATGGCAGCCCCACTCGCCTTTTTATGGGGGACCCATCTTTGCGCATGTGCAGACACCCCCTGGACGGCCTCCCCTCTCAGATTGGACAGTTAGTGCCTGGGCCTCGCCCCAGTAAGGCCCCGCGCACACACGGTAGAGTCGGGCTGGGCCGGAAGTGCGCTGGCCCAGGGCCGGAAGTGCGGGTCCCTCCGTGGCCCCGCATGGCATCCCAGGGGTCCCGACACCACCCCCGGGCCAGCCCGAGCCGCGCCAACCCCAGCCTCCCGCTGCAGCAGCCCCCCCAGCTGCACGAGGTCCACCGACAGCCCCGTCCATTTCATGTTTGTGGGAGACGCCGCCGCGCATGCGCAGCACCGAGCCGGGCTGGGGCTGGCAGCACCCGACAACGTCAGCGGCCTGGGGGTGCGGTGGGGGTGCCCCCCCCACCCGCTGTGGCCCGGGGGTGGGGCAGCCCCGCCTGCCGGGTGGGGAAAAAACGGCTTTAGATTCAACCTACAACATCAACCAAAACTGTTTTGTTATTATAAGTCAGCAATAAAATTACAATGGTTAATTAAAGTGGTTAGCTTGTAGAATTATGGCTGAGAGGAGAAACAGCTGCTGCAACAAGCAGTTCTTGGAAGCTGCTTTATATACTTAGCTAGTATGTTGTAGTGGTTTGACCTTGGCTGGATGCTAGGTACCCTCTAAAGCCACTCTCACTCCACTCTGCAAATGGACAGAGGAGAGAAATTATAACAAAGGTTGAGATAAGGACCATGAGAGAGATACCTTACTGACCACCATCATGGGCAAAACATGGGCTAAAAAAGAAGCCAAGTGGGGATATTAATGAAATTTATTACTAACACAATCAGAGCTTGAGAATGAGAAGTAAAACAAGACTTAAAGACACCTTCCTCCCAATTTCCTCTTTCCAAGTTCTTTTTCTCCCACAGCAGTGGAGGGAGATGGTGAATGATGGTTATGGTCAGTTGTTGTTTCTGGCACTGCTCAGAGAGAGGAGTCTTTCCCCTGCTTCCTCTGAGGTCCCTCCCATGGGAGACAGTCCTTTACAAAGTGTGAGTGCATCCCATGGGCAACAGTTTTTCAGACACTGTTGCCACATGGATCACTTTTCCACGGTGTAGTCCTTGAGGCACAGGCTGCTCCAGCATGGATCCCCCACAGGCCACAAGTCCTACCAGGAATCCTGCTGCAGTGTGGGTTCCTCTCCCCACAGCTCAGCAGGTCCCTGCCAAGACCCTGCTTCAACATAGAACTCTCATGGGGTGACAGCCTCCTTCCAGCTCTGGTGCGGGGCCCTCCATGGGCTGCAGGTGAATCTCTGCACCCCTGTGTTCCTCCATGGGCTGCAGGGGCACAGCTGCTCCACCATGGTCTTCACCGTGGGTTGCAGGAGAACCTCAGCTCCAGCAACTGGAGCACCTCCTGTCACTCCTTCTCCACTGTCCTAGGTGCCTGCATTGTTGCTCACATGTTCTCACTTTGCTCTTCTCCAGCAGCCATCTTCATCTGCACACTAACTTTTTTTCCTTCTTCTTAAATATGTTATCACAGAGATGTTACTGTCACTTCTGATTGGCCTGGCCTTGGCCAGCAGCAGGTCCAGCCTGGAGCCAGCTGATATTGGCTCTGCTGGACATGGGGAAAGCTTCCAGTACCTTCCCGAAGAAGCCTCCACCATAGCCCCACCCCACTATCAAAACCTGGCCACAGAAACCAAATAAACTTGTAAATCTTCTTCCTCTGAATGTACTGGGATCACACAGTACAAAATTATTTCCTCACAACACTTCCTATTTGGGATTTTTAATCCCCAGAAGAATTTATCCCAAGAAGTATTATCTTTAGATTTTATGCTAGGGGTGAAATATTGTAGTTTCCCTGGCAATTTTTGATTTACTACAGCTTTTTATTTGTTTCTGTGTCAGTCTTTCTGCTTCTCTTTTTACATATACATATATGTTCTATTGAACAACAACCAGATCTTCACCCTCTCTGGAATGCCTCCACTAGTTGTTTTGAGAGTCCTCCATGTTTCTGATAGTTGCTGGTATTTCTTTTAATTCCTAAATAAAATGAACTGATAGCGGTTTTTTTGTTTTATTTGTTTCCTAAACGAAGAACATTCTTCACTACTCTATTTAAGGGGGGTGTAAGGCAAGAAATGAAAAAAAAAAAAAAAAANGAACTGATAGCGGTTTTTTTGTTTTATTTGTTTCCTAAACGAAGAACATTCTTCACTACTCTATTTAAGGGGGGTGTAAGGCAAGAAATGAAAAAAAAAAAAGAAAACTCACCTCAGGAGCAAAGAGACTAAGGAAAAGCAAACAAGCCTTAGATGAGATTTATAGAAGTCTTATGCAGACCCAAAATGTACCCATCAACTGTCTGGTTTCAGAACACTTACTTTAAGGGAACTTCCCTTGTCAAAGCAAATTACTCTAGATCATTTAATTATAATATCTGAGGTTTTTGACGCTAATTTTTGCTTCCAGTGTACAAGAAAATTGCAAACCTTGTTTCCGCAAGGATAGCTTGTCCTCTGCACTGGTTTAATAGAGATTTCTCTATTAGGACAAAAGCTATTATGGATATGTCATTTGTGTGACCAACACTCAAATGCCATGCACGAGTTCCTGGAGAACAACAATGTACTGAACACTGCAAAAAGAAAAAGTCACCAGAATACTCTAAATACTCTCAGAATACTCTAATTTATGCAAAAATATTGAAGAAATTCCATCCATTCAGTTTAACAAAATTAACATTATCATGTGTTTTGCTTCGAGTTTATAGTGATCTAGAAAGCAGAAGCTTGATTAAGAAAAATCAAAATAGTCCACAATTTTTTTTCTTTATTTTACTTTTGATAAAAAAAACCCAAGAAAAACCTTGGATTTTTTATTTCTACAGATTTAGACTACAAGAAAGATATAATAAGATAGGTTGTAGAGAACTGGCAATTCAGAAAGTGTCGAAAAATTTGCTATGGCATTTTTCCAGCCCTTTTTATCTCTTTAAACACCTGAAAAACTACAGATAAATCTACTCATAAACAGTTAGCAAAAACCCTATAAAAAAGGAGACAAAACCCCTTGCTAGCAGGAGAGGAGTGGGGGAGAGAAATGCAGCAGGAGGTCTCTCTACCAGAAAGCTGCCCACCACCTTTCACCCCCCTGCTTCTCCTCATCACCATCATTTCAAAACAGATGGAACCACCACCATGTGCCTGAAGGCAGCCAGCTTGGGGGAATGGAGGCCAGCCTGGGGGTGTGCAGACCAGCTAAAACACACATGTAAGTTGTGAACCGCTCCAGTCCTGCACTCCTGAGATCCTAAGCACAAGTTAGATCTGGGCACACAAACTAAAGAAAGATGCTTTGGGCCTCACACAACTCACTCCTCTCCGCATGGTCAAGGAAAAAATGTGTGGCAAAGACCTTGACGAGTGGAAAATTCAGATCAGGAAAAATCAGCTGCAAAAGAACTGTCTCCTGCGTAGATGTGAGCCAGTAACACAGCCTGACTGCACTCCAAACTATGACTGCACATCTACATGAGCTACAAAACTTACATGGACCGGTGGTTAGCAGACTAACCCTGCCTCATTCTGACTGTATTCCAAAGGGCCAGTGTAGCCACCAGCCCTGGGGGAAACATCGAGAGACAAAGAAAAAAAGGGGGAAAATATCTTCCTCCCCCCCACCTCATCTCATGAGAAAGATAGCAGTGGTTGATAACTTTTCTATGCTTTTCGAATAATCTTAGCTTTTTTCCAACTTTTCTCTATCTTTCCTTCTCTTTCTCTATGCATTAGTCTTATAGTTAATAAATGAATTCATTTATCATTTTGAAACCCAACATTTGATCTCATTTGTATCCTAATTTTGCTTCTGGGAATTAACTAACCATATTTACAGGTTGTAACATAGGTGCGTTTATTGATCACTACTGTGACTTACTAAATTTCCATAGATCTCTTTAGGCATGACAATTTCTAAAAATAACTGGTTGGCTTTCTTGAAGATACAAAGCAGAAAATACAGTTCAAAAAGAAGTTGTACCAAAAAAAAATGTATATTAAATTAACTATAGTAGCTACTGGCAAACAATGATACACAATGTTTGTGCACTTTTAAGCACAGAAGCCTCTCAGTGCCTGGCTTGATTAATCAGAAATGCGAGTATAGTATGTTTAACTTCTTAATAGTATACCAGTCCTGAGTTGTACCTGTTCAGTTCTGGCAGGTTGTAATCCTCATGAAGGAAGTGAAGAAGAAAGAAAATAGAAGAAATAGATTTTAAAATTCTATTACAATTAATAAATATTTTTACCTTTAAAAAAATAAAATTATTATTTCCAGAACCAAATCATGAATTTAAAACACAATTCAGGAGATAGACTTATAGAATGGAGAATTCCTTTAGCACCTTTTAATGTAATGTTTTAGAACTATAAATGCAATGTTTTAAAACTATAAACATTCACAGGTGTCTGAAACGAAAGCTAGAAATAAAGTCTATCCTTAATTTGAGTTCATAATTACACATGAATTGTTCACATAGCTCAGAACTTACTACTTAACTTACATATATAAGTTTACTTACTGTTATGAAATCCACAAATATATGTTAATCCATTATGCAGCTTTATCTTTATAGGCAGGAATTAACCCCTACTTGCTTGAAACAGACTAGGTGAAACTGAATTTGCAGACTAGGTGAATTGAATCAGCACATAATGAATGAGAGAAATAAATCAGCTCAGCTCTGTCAATTTCCAATGTTAGAGTATCAGTTTATATGTTGTAATCATCTACTCTAGCATAATTAGAAAACATTTTGCTCATATATTTGAACTTAGAGAGCATTCCAAAGATTATAGGCAACCAGGCTTCAAAAGGTTTTTAAAAATGCTTTAAGCTCTATGCCTTCAATCTAGAGAGGTCAGGAGCAGAAAACAACTCCTGTACGAAATGATAGTTGTAAAAAGAATGAAGAATACTTCAGGAAGGATTTAGGACATAAAAAACTATGGTACAATCAATTTCAACTTTTGACTATTTTCCATTTCTGAAGAGCAAGATCGATGTATTAAATATTTACAAAAGAACATGCTAACACTAAAAATTATTTCATTACTAGTTACACATTTCACTGGCTTTAGTGTGTGTCCTTGCCTTGTATTTATTTTTGTTATTCAAATCATCATAGAATTGCAGAGCTACAGAATGGTTTGGGTTAAATGTTTAAGGGATCTTAAAGATCGTGTAGTTCCAACCCCTCTGCCATGCTTAGAGCCCCATCAAATCTGTCCTTGAACACTTCCAGGCATAGGACATCCACAACTTCTCTGGGCAACGTGTTACAATGTCTCCTTACCCTCACAGTAACAAATTTCTTCCTAGCATCTAACCTAAACTTATGCTCAAGTTTCAAGCCATTCCCCCTTGCCTTGTCACCACATGCTCTTGCAAATAGCCTTTCTTCATCTTCCTTGAAGACTCCCTTCTAGTATGGGATGGTCACCTTGAAGCCTTTTCTTTTTCAGGCTGAACAATCCCAATTATTTTAGGCTTTCCTCATAATAGAGTTGCTCCATTCCTCTCTTTTAGAATGGCCATATTTCAAATATGCTTTTAAATGTTTAGTTGAGTAGAGATTGATCTGTGATCAAAATGTATTTTTTCCCCATTTTATTATTAGATAAAGCAAGGCCTAGTGATATGACAAGTGCACTGAATAATCTTATATCATTATGAACTTAGATTGATGCTTCATGTTCTTTGGTAAGACATGATGATATTTGAATAGAGTCAACTAGTCAGAGTTGTCACTGTAGTCAGCTGATACACAGAGTATCAGTTTCTGAGGACAACACCTTTGTTTTTCTAAGCTGCTTGTCTATGTGCCTGGTCAGATGATTTTTTTCAAGACAAATGTGACAGAGCATGAATCAGAAAACACTAAATATTAATACTACATCCTATCAGCTGTGTAAGTCTTATTAGTGCCTACTGCTCAGTTATTGCACATGAGCTGAATGTAAGTGCTGCAGGCACAGTTCACAATCATGACAATAAAGTTGTCACACAGGAACAGTTCAAATAGTTAACAATCAGGATTGGGCTTCATCACAGGCCTTAGGAAAAGGCTCTTATTATTCCTCAAGCCCTCATGTAGCCAATACAAGATGGAAAACCCCATGTTACTAATGAATTGAGATAGTTCAGTATTATACCAAATTTGCTTATCAGAGCTGCTGAGATGGAAATAAATGCTTTTCTAGATGTAGGAGTCATACTGTATTATTTCTGAAGGAAGAATAAAACAACTAGGAAACGTATATATGTATTACTGCATCAATTCTTATTTCACAATTCCAGGATGTTACTAGTCTTACTGGAATTTTAAGCAAAACGTTATTTTGATTTTAGTAATCCAGTAGCAAAAGGTTTTTTAATAAACATCTTGGTAGTATTTAGGACTTTTGGCAGGGATAGTATAATGTTTACAGAAAAACAATGGAATTTATCAAACAGAAATTGAGATTTGTTTTCTGCCTCATGTTGAGATTTCTTTTAAGGATCAGCAATCTGACAATCTTCCCTACCAGGTATCATTATAAATGTTTCTAATATTAATCAGTCATAAAATTTTCTGTCAGCATTCAATTTCATAAATCTAAAAAGATTTAGGGGCAGCTATTCCAAAGGTGTCAGTGTGACTTAGTGTCAAATTCCTGGGAATTGCAAAACATGATTTCATTGAAGTATTTATTTATATAAATTTAATGCCACTTATATGCTGTTATATAAGCAATGTATATATATTTTTTTTGGTCATTAAAGTCAGATTATTTGGAAAACTGACACAAGTCTGAAAAACTGTACTTCAAAATCAAAACTGAACACAGGTTTTCAGAAAACATTAAAAACTTAGAAAACATTAAGGAGTCTTAATTAATGTTCATCCATCTACTAAGAATCAATTCAGTTAGTCTGCCAGGAAAGCAATGGTGCAATACATTAAAAGAAAGCAAATCAGGCTCTCTTATTCTACAATTTGAAATGGAATTGTTTTCCGTTAGGAACAGAAAGTCTTATTCTTGCTCTGGTCTCATAGACAAGATAATTTATGGAACTTTTTGGTTTTTCCTTTGAAAAAATTCTTCCCAAGCCTTCAAAATATGATATAGTCATATTTTATGGATTGTACATCTATGGTGTTTACAACTGGGATTAAATAATAGGTCAGAAAGATCAAGTTGCTTGTAAAGGAAAAATTATGAAACATAGAATAAGCTGACTATTCATTTTCCGGCAGATAGTATGTAGTATTTGGACTATACTTTTTAAAACATCACTGCCATTAAGTTACCAAAAAGTGATGGAGTGTAGTATCACAATTGCATTTGCTTATTGCAGTGTAATTTTGTGTGTTGCAAGAAAATTTAAGGTCACTGAGTAGTTGTGGTTCTTCTATTAAAGTAACATCTATTTCTTTGTTGAGCTAAATACATCTGAGTAAACATAAATATCCAGGAGAGTAAATAGAATTTTAAAATCTACTTTTCATTTTGTCTTTATTCTGCATGTCTGACTGGACAGCTTTAAAACATCATGTTAATGAGATTTTAATCTTCCTGTTACGAAATCCTTGACCCGTATATTTGACATACCTTTTGCAGCTGAAGCATAAAACTGTTCACTCAAGTCTTCCATCAAAAAGGTGCTTATTTCCAAAGCGATGGATGAACTTTAAAGTTTATGAA
Source organism: Neodrepanis coruscans (assembly GCA_013400695.1). NCBI lineage: Eukaryota > Metazoa > Chordata > Aves > Passeriformes > Philepittidae > Neodrepanis > Neodrepanis coruscans. The sequence continues at coordinate 30,333 of VYZS01034488.1, forward strand.
TGTTTATGAATTTCTGTGATGTTTAATTGACTTCAAACTTCATTGAGCAGAGGAAAGTAAATACTGTGAGGTAACATTTCTTGTCAATAAAGTATCATTGCCTTAAAAAACTGTGAGGTAGGGGAAATAAAAATCTTATCCCAGCTATTTCAGATATTATTCAGGATCCTGCTGAAGACTGTCTCTGTCCAGTCTTTCTGCCCAGAGAGTCTAAGATCTCAGAATATAGCTCAATTCAAAGATGTCCTGTCATCACTGTTTTCTTTATTAACAATCACTGGAGACTTTAGAGGTACAAAATAAATTGTGCAGAATGAAAATTATTTTTCATGATGCATTATCCAATTATCTTAGTGGATAATAATGGCAAAATTTAAACCATTCAGAAACATAACTAAAATTTAAGTTCAGATCTACAAGCAAGTTCATTGGTATTATTAATATTTACTTGTGGTTCTCTAGCAGAATGAAGAAGCTGAGGTAGTGTTCCAACTGATCACTCTGTAAGCAGAAATCTGTGGGCCAGAAGACAGCATGAAGACCTTGACTTACACATTTTCTGAGATTAAATTTCTCTACCACAGGAAAAAAAAAAAAAATCCCTTTATGGAAACTCACTGTGGACCTTGCTATCATTCAGTATATGCAAAAAATCAATTTAAAAGGAAGAAGGAAGTTTTTCAAGCATGTTTCTAAATTTTGTAATCAGATACAATTTGTTCACTGCTAAAAAGATTGGTTACATTATGGAAAAAGGAATTTGTGTTATAAACAGAAACATACAAAACAAGAAGTTTGATTAACAGTACATCTTTGCCATTTTATAACATGTTTTTAAGGTTTCTACTTGATCAAATGCAGTAGCAAAGCAAGATACCTTGTTACTTTGGTATGACAGACTTGGATTGTCGTGACTAGTTTACAGAGAATCTTCATAAAATGAAGTCTGCACTGAAGTTAACAAGGAATATGGACACACTTAAGACCCAAAGTCCCTCTAACTTTTAAGAATAACTACTCTTACTTAACAGAATTCTTCTGTAAGGTTAGTAAAAATCACATAAAATTATTGTTGCAAGTTTGGGATAAAATGCTGTGTCAGACCAGGAATGAATATCAACTGTCTTTAGTTTATTTATATATGGAACTTATTGTTCCCTCAGGTCAGATTAGGAAAGCTAGAACAGTAATGTAATAACATGTTTTCATCCTTTCTACATCACCTGGTTTAATTGTGAAAGCAATTTGTATTTCTTTCATATTTTTTCATTTTTTTCTTTCTCTCTCCAGAAATGAAATGCATTACCATTTTTTAAGACACGAAAACATTCCTGAAAGATTATAACTCAGTTTCAAAATGCATTATTCAGAAGTGACCTTGATTTGAACCATAATATATGATGATCATTCTGCTCAACAGCAAAGTCTGAATTAAGCATTGATCTGTGGAGAAAAATTTGAGTTTCCTAATATGACATAAAGAGATAGAGCCTTTAGACTGCAAATGCATATTCACTGTAGAGTTCAGTGCTGCAGAAATAAGCACAAAGGTAGTATTAGGCAGGTCTGAGAAACAGCGTGTTCACAATTTGTTCTCAGGTAACAAAGAACTGATATTAGAATTATTTACTGAATCATTTCAGCAAGTGGGTACAGTAAAGAAAAAAATATCTTGAAGGAAAAATAATACCACAAAGAGTAACAAAAATGATCATCAAGCATCACTGCTTCCCTTTGGAAAATGGGAACCTACTATCTCAAATGAACAAATACTATATTTTAAATTATGCCTATTGTATCTCACATATCTTAAGTTATAATGAACAAATAGACAGAATTTTATAAGTAGTTCTATATTATTTTTAACATTTTAGGACATGAGAGCAATTTAGAAATATGAAATGAGATAAAACTATTGTATTCTCTGTGTTCAACATAGTAATTTGATCCAAGCAAGCATGACATAGAACTGTCACACTCCTAAGAAATTTTTAATCCCTTAACTTCTCTTGTGTTAAAGGCTCTGATTTTTGAACACTTTTATGAGAAATATCTTGTCATATATGTACTAAAGACTGCATCTCTCTATAGTTGATTTACCACATTTTCATGGAAAACAGTTTATCATATTTTAAATAATGAACACGTCTTTCTTTTTTCCCACATCTTGTAATTTCTGGGCTAAACATTTTTTCTTCATCCAGTCTTTCCTCATAAATCCTGTTTTCTAAGTGCTGATTGTTCCTTTTTTTCTCTTTTTGACCCTCTTCCATTGGTCTATGCCTTTTTTGAAACAAAATAAGAACTGGGCACAAAACTTCACCTGAGACCCTATTATGAATACTTCATTTTTCTCATGTGCAACCTTTCTATTAATTCATTCCAGGTTTTTTTCACAGTCCTAGGGGCTAGAAGACAGATGTCACTGATTGGTCACTTGAGATCATTATACCTTCTTGATCTAAAGAGTATTAGTGTGTTAGCTGTGTTAGTACTTTAAGAACTCTGCACACATATATAACAATGATAACTCACAAAAACTGTGGAAGTTTCATCAGAAACCCAAAGTATTTATACCACAAAAAAATAAAGTGATAGCATTGCTCAGCTGGCAGTAGAGACACTATTTATTTCTCATCTAAAAGAAAGAAGGACAGAATCAGTACTGTGATGAATTACTGCTGGAACCTACCAGCAACAACATCATGCACATGACGCGGGATATGTTTTGAAAAGCAGAAAAATGTTTTTAAATATTTCTTTTTCTAATTCAAGAAGAAACACCAATTACTCATTTTAAAATGTATACCTACCATAAAATGTATATAATATATATAATGCATAAAATGTATAGAATTTGTATTATCAGAGATAGTATGTATTTTATCATAAGATGTATATTTTTTAACAAAAATTAACAGATAAAGAAATTTCTGACACATAGAAAACTAAACTAAAACTATTTAAAATTACATGTTTAAAAAAAAAAATTAGAAAAATGTTCATAACAGCATCCGTTTAGATCAGAGACTGCTAAAAAAGATTCCTTCAAACATTTATTCCTGACTTCAAAATTCATAATGTTATTATTTCAGAAATTTCAAAACTTGAAAAACAAGAAAAGCTATATGAAAAAGCTCACAGGGCAAAGACAGCAACTCTATTATTTATGCTTGTACAAGCAAAGGATTCTAAATATAGACGAAGTTTTAGTGTGTTTTTTCTTTCCTTAGTTTATCTATATTTTTAGATATGAATGTAAATCTGAAAGAATTAGTATTACTATAGCAACCAAGTTCCAGCCCTGGATATGTATACTCTACAGAGATTAGTAATTTTTATCTTAATATGCAAAAATCCACAACATCTGATCTGGATTTAAAGTGGAGTGCAAAGTATGAGAATCTTTTCTCGAAATAGATGCAGACATCTGAATTAGTTAGTAAAACACTCTTTGTAATCATGAGGGATAAGAAGCCATTCCTACGGTCTGATTCAGCATATACAAAAAAGTATAAAAGTACTTCAAATAGTCAAATAGATGAGCTAGGCTGTGTTCTAAAAACCCTTTTTTTTTTTTCTTGCATTTATTGGAAAGAGAAGTGATGGTGGCTAGATGTGGAAAGATCTACATTACCAGCACCTCACCTCAGGTAAAATTAATCCTTCCCATGGCTGCTTATGCAGAGAAAGTGTTTAAGTATCTCGTTTATTGGTTCTGAAAATACACTTATGAACTGTGCAGGTTCTAGATAAGCTGGCTGTTCATACAGATAGAGCAAATAATGGCAATGATGGCTCAGGCATCTTCACAGATGTCCCATGTGTGCTTGAGTGCTCACTGCTCTGCAGAGAACAGATGGGCTGCTGTGGACACCCATTTCTGTGAAATGCATGTGCTTTCATATAGAGTTAGTACTGGATAGATAGCACATGGGATAATGTGACTTATATTCCCATTGAAGATCACATAAATAATACTGGCTTTTATGTCATCAGGTTTGGTTTTGACTCCATCATATGTCAGGGTGTAAAAATGCAACTAGTTATGATGTGATGAGCAGCACCAGACAGAAATCTCTGTTTGTCTTACAGAAATTTCATGAGGAATAATGGAAAATATATTGTAAATAATTCAAATTAAATTATAGGTTGAAATTTGATGTTAACCTAAGGTAGCATTTTTGCCAGAAAAATTGTTACATCATTTTTCATTTTGAAATTAATAATCCTTGAGAAAGCTTTTACAAGGAATGAAAAAAGCTTCTTTAGTTCTTCCAACAAAATTGTTCAGGACAAATTCCTACAGATTTTAATATGCCTCTTCAGTATTATAATTCTATAGTATTTGAACATAAATCTCTATATGATATAAGTGGTAAAAAAAGCCAAACAGGTAAAAAAATAAAAATTCGTGTAGACTGAATCTTACCTGTACTGTGAAAGAATCAGCCTTTCACAACTGAGGAATGATTCAGAACTTAATGGACCTTTCTCTACAAAAAAGGAGTTAAATGTAGTCACATTGATCATACTAGAGCACTGCTCCCATCAGCAGATTGATCCAAAATATAATGAGACTCTTGACAATGGACTTGATTTGAAGTTTGGGAGCCAGTAAAAATAGTCTCAGTTGTCCACTGGGAAATCTTATGGGAAGTATTAGATCTTACTCTTACCAGAATTTAAAATACTGCACAACACACTATAAAATTTATGAGGCAAATGTTTGTATATCTTCCTTAGCTAATGGCATAGTTCTTGTTCTCAACACAACTATATTTTTTTATAATCATATTATGATTCACTGTACAGAAAAACACTTCCTTCTTAATTCTCAAATTAATATAAAAGATATCATATTACATACTATAATAAAACTATCTTGACATCATTTATAGTATAAAAAGGCTTATTTGAATATTTTTG
>VYZS01034488.1:41856-85149 GCA_013400695.1 Neodrepanis coruscans
GAAAACCCGGTGCTACCCCAGAGCTTTTCCCATCCAGATGTGGGGTCTGGGAGAGCTTAATTTGTCTGTTTTTGCGCTTTATTGTCTGTTTTCTCTGTGTGTAAAATAAACCTTGTTATTTGTTTGTTTTCTTTTTTTGGGTGTGTGTGGCTTCTCTCGGACCTCTCTTGTCAGTACCACACTTCCTAGTGGTAAAACCACATCAGCTGTTTAAATGTGGCTTTGACGACAGACCCTATCACAGACTAACATGAACTCTCCTTTGTCACAAATTGTCTTAATAAAAGGTGTGATTTTGTAACTTTTAGAGTGGTTCTGATGCCTTATATTTCTAGGGATTCATTTTAGCTAGGTAGCTACATAGCTTAAAAATTAGAGGCCCACAAAGGCCTGTATTCAGATGTTAGCATTCTTCTGTATAGATAAGAGGGGTAGTAAGACAAAACATAGGCCTAGGCTTCCCAGACCTACCAGAGGTAGGACCTGGGAGGGGACAAGTAATAAGGGACGTTCTTGTTGGATGTTTAAGCGGCATAATAGTAAGATGAACTTTAGTTGGCTAGTATAATGAGGGGTAACTAAGGTTATAAATATGGAGAGATTGATATTTTTTTCCTCTTTTGATCACAGGATCTGCAGCAGTAAATCTGTTCTTCCCCTCCCCTCTGCAAACTGCGTGCTTGTCTCAATTTTTTTTATCTCACCTACAGGCAACAGTTCCATTATAAAGGTACTAACTGTTTCGTCGACAGCAGAATAACACATTGGGAAGACCTGCTGAGGGGCGAATCTGATCAGTGAAATTTTCTCACATATTAAATGCAGGCAGACTGGTCAGGCAATAAAACGTTTGAATTTCCTGGATTGGGCAGCCATACACATTTTTCCACATGGAAATGTAATGTGGATGAATACAAATGTAGGGATACCAAAGCTGAAGTAGTGCAGGAATTGAACTACAACATACTTTTATTTCTGTGAGGCAATTCACTTTGGAATTTTTAGATAGATATTCAGAAGATATCAGTGACAAAACTGCACAAAGGGCATTAAATATGATCCTGCTCCCCAAGTCTGCTGATGTTTCAGCATAATTCATTATAGGTGTATGTGCATGATATTGCTATAAAGTGTGGACTGTCTGTTGATCTAGCTATTTATGATGATTTTCTCATCCCCTGCTGTTTTCTATTCACATTATATAGGGCTTAAAGATATTTTAACAGGTATGATTTAATTAACTCACAATAGAAATATTTACTGACGGGACTGGTAAACTCTATTAGTCGATGAAAATTATCTATTCCAAAAAAATGCTGGAAGAGTCTTCTGTGATCTCAAGTAGTGGCAGAAATTAAGTAGAGCAGTCTTTCTTTTCCGACTATACAAGTATACTGAATGTGTTTGGAAAGGACATTACACTAAAAGCTAAGCTTTATGGGAGATCTGATATATTGTCTTCTTCTTTACTGTAATCTTCAATTCTTTAGGCTTTTAACACCACATACTTGATTAGATTATCTAGTGGTAGGGAAACATGAAAAAAAAGTGGAATTATTACTTGCTAAGTATAAAGAAAATAACAAACAGTAAATTAGGTCCAGTCTACATGCTGTTAGAGCACTGCTTCTACTACATTACTTGAATTTTTTTAATCAAATGCTATATTATTTTATTATATGTGAGGGGATGATTATGGAAAAGGTGTGCTCACATATTCTGCTTTATTACCTCAGTACATATCATTATCTATGTACGAAATACAAGGAAAATGTGGAAAGCCACTGTTTTATTTTCTACCAAAAGCAAAAATAGATTCCTTTTTTTGCAGTTTTCAGGAGGATCTGGCAACTACCTTCTGTCTTCATGGTGTGATGTTTTTCTTGATATCTTAATTGACTTAATTTTCTTATCTACATTAATTGTTCTGCTAATAGAAGTAAAACTATAAATATAATTTTATTCTTTATTAATATGCTTAAGTAATTATCTCTAGTTATAAATTTTGTAAGCAATATTATGATTTTTAATAAGCTTCAATTATCATGCCATTGAAAGGTTTAAGACTGCCTGTTGTTAACGTCTTAAAGTTTTGTACCTTAAACACTAGGTCAGCTTTTTCTGTGCCACTAAATCTTCAGTATTTTAGAAGTTTAAATTAGCTGAAGAAATATTATCCTGAAGCCATCTATGTCCTTTAGATACAAAGGTTCAATTAATGAAATAACTTATATATTCAGAAAAAAAATGAGACAGATAGAGGCATCAATTTCCAAATTATTTTGATTATTAAAAAAAAGGCGAGATTGCACAAAAAGATTTTCCTTACGAAATATTGTTGAAAGATGTATTTTTGATCAGTGAGAAATCAAGTAAAAACTCTCTGTTATCTATTAGGTCCATAGATATTTCAGTACAACTGTCCAATGGACATAACGTAAATGCCACAGCTTTTGGAGGCTGATACAATTTTTTAACATCAGCAATCTCAGTAGCTTGAAGCCACACAGGAAATTATAATTTTCCCTAGCATATAGTTCAGCAGTTTATTTTTAGCAATATTATCTTTTTCTAAGAGAGGTAGACAGGTTCTAACAGAAGATGACTGTGGTATTACAATGAAAACCCTACCACCAGAATTCTGAAGAGGTGTTCAACATCTATTTACATTATATTAAAGCTGTCTGAAACATCTCTTTTAAGCATCTGAGCTATTTCATCCTTTTGATAATAAAACTCCTTCCAGCTAAGTTACATTGCAATATAATTTGATCTTTCTGCTAGTTATGATTTCTAGTTGGACACAGAAAAATATAATTTAAAAAAAAAAAATTAATTGTCCAGGAATTTTGCAATGAAATCTGAAACACACTAGTAAGAAATAGTTTTCCTTGATTAAGTTCCATTGCTTTAGTGCTTCTTTTGGTGATAAAAACTTTGAAAGGTCTCAGGTCTTATGCAAATGGAGTGGGATGTGGAATTCTCACAGCATTTTGAAAGGCAGAATACCTCTCCATATCTGAACTCTAGCAAACTCTCTATGCAATTGAAAAGCCTGCTGATTGCTAGAAGTTGAATTGATGAAAAAAAAAGGTTTATAACCTCTCTGCATTCCTGAATTGTTGTTGTCCAAAGTGCATGACTGTTTTATTTCTGCACAGTGAACTTGCTATAAACTAGACTCTTGACTGTAAAGATCAAAACTCCACACACAGAGATTACCCAGCCTCACATATTCAAACAGTCTGTAGTTTCCCACCACTTGGTTAAAATAGGTTGATAGATAAAAATTGTTTTGAACTTAGAAAGAAGAAAACAATCTGCATAGAGGAAATGTAGCAGGAAGGAACATTAATGTAAATACTTGCAAGTGACTCACACTACATCTACTTTGAAGATGCTGATCTTGGTACCACTAGAAAAGTTACAGAGAGTAATGAAGTTGCAAAGGATAAGGAATAGCAGACATGGAAGTGCAGCTTTCAAAACTCCATTGTCTCTTGTGAATGCCGGATGGATTGCTAGATCCTTTCCATGGTTGAAGCTCTACATTGACTCCAACTGACAGCTGGCATCGCTTCAGGAGAGACTAACAGTAAATGAAGGTAGTGATCGGAAAGAATCTAGAAAATTCTGTGAAAATAAAAAAAAAATTTTTCTTCATTGTTATCATTTTTCAAAACTGAAAAATATAGCTCTTTTCTGTCATATTTTATTAGATGTAAGCCTCTCACCTTCTCATCTTTAATGAAAAAAACATTATTAACTTCAATGAACGATAAACTTTCATATGTACATAAAAGGAAGAAACTTAGTGGTAATTTTTATAATTTTGTAAGTTTATAGTTTAATTATCAGATCTTCATAGGCTTCTTTTTTTGATGAGGAGAATATAACATGTTAGTCCTAAAAACAAGGAGAGAAGCTGAGTTTGCATGACCAAAACTAAGTGTATTTAGTCACACTCCGCTGGAAGTGAAATTTTATATTTAAAACTGCAAATAATGTTGAGATTAATTCACCCTTAATTTGCAATCCATAGGATATTAAACCCCCTAAGATTTCCCAGACTCAAATGTAGGGAAAAGTGGACTAAATAGCGCAAAAAGTGAGAGATACCACTGGTAAATAGGATTCTGAGTACTAATTAACAGAAAAGTTATGTAATCTGTACCCAATGAATGATGATGACCTGTATTTTTTATCACTTGTAAGTAGTATAAAGTTTCAATGACGAGGAAACCAGCCTTTTGTGGGTTCCCACCAATCTCCCTACCTCAAGCAAACTATAATAAGAAATAGAAATACTTCACCTCAGTTTTTGAACTGGTACCATGCACCAGGTAACAAACCCATGTTCTAGAAAACACATATAAGGAAGAATATAATGTATGATCAATCACCTTTTACTTGAGTTGTACAACTGACGCCTTAAGACAGGGGAAGAAAACTTCTAAACAATATTAAGAGAGGTAAAAAAAAGTGCAGATTCTTTAATGAAGCTTCCAGATCCAACGTGAACCCTGGCCCCCTTATCAGACTAGCTTTATAACATTCATCAGTTCTTCTACCCTCAACACATCCAACCAGAGTCACATCTCACCCCTGACACCACTCCTAGAACTGCCCTTATGGAGTTTTTCCAGGTTCTCTGGACCTCTACAGTGTCTTGCCTTCTACAATGTCCTTGCAGGCAGCTTCTGGAAAAACATGGTATCCTTTTTATAACCTGCTTGTCTCAAAAGGAATGCTAAACACAGCTTCATAAATTGTGGAAAAGGCCTAACAAGAGGGCTCAAGAATGAAATCATTTTCTGTGTAATATAAGTAAGCTAATATATACAGATAGAAACATATGCAAATCCTTTTAAATCAATGGATATAATTATAGAATTTCAAAGGATCTGAATATCATATAATCTGTGATTTCATGTGATCACGTACCATTAATAATTTAAAGCAACAAAGAATACATGTGAATATATTAAAGTGAAATTGCTTTCCAAGGTACTCATGTCAAAAAAGAACCACATATAAAGAAGTAACCATTAAAATGTAACTAAATATAGATGTACTAATACATAAAGTTCAGATCAAACTCAAATACTAAGTTATTAAGTGTTAGCATTGAGTAAGCCTATTAATACTTATCATTAACAATAATTTACTTGATGAAATCTCTTGCCTAATAAACTTACGGAAATTTTAATCAAAGTGTGTTTCAGTCCTTGTGTGTTGCTGCTTTCTGTCCCTGCTGTCAGGAGTCTTACAGATCAGAGAGGCAAAGTAGTAAACAAGACCTGCATAGCACTAAAACCAGCTATAAATAGAAACATTTTTATAAGAATATAAACTAACAGCAAAGTAAAAGGTCATAGATATGCTTACATGAGAATGACAGAACTGCTACTGACACATGGAATTAAAAAACAACTTTTCATGAAATATCGACATCTTTCATAAGAATTTTCCTAATAAAGCAAAAAGCAGGGCTGAGAATGTCTGAATTAGAAGCAGTGGATGGATGAATGTGGATGGGTGGATGAATACAGCAACTGGAATGAGTTTGCATGTAACAGCCCATTTTGGTAAGCAAAGAAGGTTAAATGTGGTTTTTAATTTCTGTTATGAGGCAGCTCACTTCAAATATCAGATTGAAGACACCTAAAGGTAAGCACATACATATAATGTAGATATTTAAGTTCCCTCAGAGGAGTCAGGGCAGCTGTAGGTCTTTCCCCTTTGATGCAAGAGAAGGTTCCACTGATTAAGAGAGAGACCATCAGAGAGGTGTACCATCTCATATCTTATGGTTTAATTTATTTGCTTAAACACAGGGGCATAATGTTATTTCAGATGCACTGATTGTCCAGGATTTGTGGATATAGTTTAGAAGACATGACAAAAAACTTATGACAGTTTTTGAGATTTGGAAAGGCAGTTAGAAGCCAGAAGGGATCTCAACTAGGACTAGGCAGCTTGTACCCATGACTTAGATACTATAGGCTCACTTCAGAGCTCAATTTCACTCTCCTTTTTTTAAAAGTGAGGCTCTACAGCATGTCCAGAAAGGTTAGAAAACATATCAGCTAGGAATGTAAAGAGAGACCAGATTTTCAGAGAAGTTTGTAACTGTAGCCAAGTAGTACCATTGCTTAACAGGCCAAAAGCTAGGAACTGAGTTTGCTGCCGCCATTACCTCTCATGAATGCGGCAGCAGGCAGCACCATGGGTATGGGGCAGCGGGGTGCCACCTCTTATGTAGTGTAAGAAATGGTATATCAAGAATTAGGAACTTACAATGAAAAACAGAGTTATAAGGTATAGTGATTCTATTAATAAAGTTGTGTTTATCAATGATAATCAACATGTATTACAAGAAGGTTCCACTCAACTAACCACTTGTGTTATGATTTTTAAGCTCAGATGTTAAGTAGATATATTTGTAACTACTAACTGTAAGGCTAACCGTAGGATCAGCTAGTAATAAATGAACTTATACAAGATGGAGATTATTTTAATTAGAGGATTAATTATAAATATAATAAACTGTTTTTACCTTCAATAAAACTGTGTTTATAATAATGCTTGTTTTATTCGATAAGTAAAATTTAGAATAAGGTTTTGTTTTAAAATGTTGTCTCGAAGCGTTTAAGGGAGTCAAAGTTAACTCCCTAAGAGATACCCTCTGTAAGAATCTCAAGAACTCTCTTGGTGAGTCATAAATTATGGCTAAGCTTCTTCCATTCAGACAGCCACCCATTAAGTGCTTGTGGGCTGAGGGGCCAATGAGCAACTTTCCTCATTCACCCCCCTCACCTGCATGCATAGCAGAAAAGGGGCTTGCTGTGCTAGGGCTTCCACACGCCAAGGGGCTGCAAAGCACCCCTTCCCGCCTTCTACCTTTCTCCCCTCCTTTGCTTCACCTGTGTAACAGAGAAACAAGAGAGAGAGACACATGGAGGGAAAGGGGGAAAAGGAGGGAATAGGGGAAAGGAAGAGGAGAGGGGATCTTTATTTGTCTGATTGATAAAAGCAAACAGTTTTAAAAAACAGATGCTAGACTATAACAGTAATAAACATCTCCTCAATGGTCAAAGAAATGCAAACCAGGGGCAGAGTAAGTTTTAGGGGTAACAAGGAGAGCAATGAAGTAGTATGTAACATAAGTGAAAGATACCATATATAGTACATTTGTATGCAATATGGAGCTTCAGAAAAATTAATAAAGCAACCTGCGGATTTTACAGTAAGAATAAAGAAATTGTTAATAAGAACTTTTTTTTCTCAACAAAGAATTCCAGAGGCTTTTGAATTGTTGTAATGCCCATTCACCTAAAACTGAAACTTCACTTTAAACATCCAGCTTAGCCTGAAACTACCCATCTTGAAAGAAGCTGTGGAAGAGAGTAATATCAAGAAAAATGGTAGAAACTAAGAAAGTATTATATTTTTAATTTTATTGGTAGTAATATTTAGTTGGGTTTTTTCCGGAAAATAAGGGTTTTTTTAATATTTAGATCTAGAAAAATAATTTTTCTTGACTTAGAGTGTAAGATTTTAGTTATATTAACCATAAATTTTTGACTTTATATATAAGATATACTAAACTTTTAGTTTAGTAGACATAGACATGAAAAACACTGCTGAGAACTATAATTTTGCAGCATTTTGACAGAAGGTAACTGCTTCCTGTGCTGTTCACATGCAAAACCCAGACAAAGCACTGGCTTAAAGTCACTCAGGGGATTATGTTGTCATATCTATACTTAAAAGGAAAACATATCTGGTGCTTTGAAGTATGTATTTTGATTTCACTGTAAACAAGACTTAGGTTTTTAAGGACATCAAAATAATCTCTCTTTGGATGAATCCACTCCTTATGATGGGAATAAGATCTGAAGATCCAGTCAACTCAACAAACACAATTACATTGCACATGCATTTTACACTGGTAACAAATAGGCTGAATAAATATGTTCAGACTGCTTTGTGCTTCTTCTGTCTTCTGCTTACACTGAAGCATTTTAGGTTTTTTACTGAAGGTCTTTAACCTGTTTATGGAATGTTTTGTGGAATTATTCTTGAGCATTGTTTTACTCTTATATTACACAACTGCCTGCCTATGGGGATAGGATCCAAAGAATGGAGAGTTTTCTTCCAGATTTGCATAAGACTTTCGTCGTGGTTTTACCACAAATTTAGCGATTTTGGACAAGAGATTCCGAGAGAAGCCACAAACACACAAATATCACAGTTTATTTTGCACACACGCAAAAACCCGACAAATCAAGTGCAAACAGACAAACAAATTAAGTTTCTCAGGGCCCGTTTTTGGGATGAGGACGCTCTGGAGATAGTGCTTGTCTCTCTCTGGGCACCCCCCCGAGAGGCTCCAGGGTAATTAGAAGAAAGCATGTGGCTGGTCTGAGAAATCCCTTAGCAATGCGAACTTCTGCCCAGCTTTGACTGAAGGAAAACTCAAGAAAATTAGATACCGTGTGCAACCCCCTCCCTCCCCTTCTCGTTAGCCCAAGGAGGGATTTAGTGCTTATGGAAGAAAAGATGTGGTCTTTGGACCCCGGCAATAGTCGCCGATGATTGCCAGAAACCTCACCCCAAAATCAGAAGGGAAGAAACAACCCTCCTCCCCAAAGAAGAGAATCCGCCTCCCAGAAATTCACGAGGAAGGGTGCAATTCCGAGAGAAAGGAAATCCACCCCACCATAAAGAGAAAAGGAAAAGGAAAGAAAGAAAAAAACTGATCACGAAAAACGTGCTCAAAGGAACGGCTCCCCCTCCCTAAGTGCTCACCAGCAGCTCGCCGCAGCTTGCCGCAGCAGAATCCCCGACTCAGTCTTCACGTGGGTGTATGTCCCAGTGAAAATGAGAGACGATGTTACTCCTGCCGCATCCGAGGTCTAAGAGAGCAAAATGGCGGCTGCGCGGCCCTTTTATAGGGGAATATTGGTNGCAGTGACTCTGGACAGCACGAGCACCGCCCGCACCGGTAAGCCCGCGCCGCGCTGCTTGGCAAAGCCAGGGCCGCGCCGCACCGGGACTCTGCATCGGGCCGGAGCCGCACCCCCAGCAGCAGCTCCCGCCAGCACGCACTGCACCCGCCGTCTGTGCCACGCCGCCGGTGGGGGAGAAAAGTGCCACCAAAACCCACGCGGGCATGAGGCCGGGTGGCCCCGGAGCGGGAGCAGCCGCCAGGGCCGCCAGCGCAAGGCGAAACCGCCGTACCAAGGCTCGACAGTTTTTACTTTCATTTTTAACCCTACGACAACTTTACACACTGGGAGAATATAAAACTGTTTTCTCAGTGTCATGGAAACTTCATTCCTAAAGAAAGCAGTCTTTTTAAATTCCTATCAGACTATCTAACCCACATCTCTCTCAGCACACTACACTCCTTGACGATCTCCAAGCTACAAGTATGCAAGGGAATATCCTATTCCCTATTCATCCTATGAACTAAACATCTCTTTAGGATTTTTAGCTTTTGGAAAAGTAACCATTTGACTCTAGCAGTAATGTGGCACTCAAAATCTTACAGCAGGTGAAAGGAAACACACAGTATAGATGGAACAAAAATTTTCTTACTCCAGTTAGTATCTTAGCAGTAGAATATTCTAAATTATTTAAATAATATCTAGAAACCTCACTAATAATTAAATAATAATTAATAATAATTGAAATTGCTACTAAAAGGATTCCAAATTCTATATTCTTGACTGTATAGTTAGATACTTGCTCTTCCCAGGGACCCACAGTTTCAGTCTTCCCTTAGCAGAATAAGAGGGACTGGGGCAGTTCCCAGGTTTCACCAGCACACTGAGGCCTTCACAGGAAAAAAACACATGTTCCTGGCAGAAATTTTTCCTTCCTCCTTCTTGATATTGGGCTGGGGCTACTTTTATATGTTCTTCTAACAGTCTACTTCATTTTCACTGATATCCATCCAAAGTTTGGAAATTGTGCCATAGCCTTCCTCAGCCTCAATTGACCTAAAGGGCTTTGTTGATGTATGGGGTTTGCATGTCAAGGTTTTGGTAATGGGGGGCAGCTACAGGAATTGCTTCTGTAAAAAGCTGCCAGAAGCTTTCCCTATATCAAATAGAGCCAACACCAGATGGCTTCAAGTTGGACCCACTGAGCCCATTAGTGACAGTAGTAGTGCCCCTGGGATAATGTACTTAAGAAGAAGGAAAAGTTGTTTTGAAACAGTTTTTCAGACAACAAGGCTAGTGGAGGAGAGGCACAAGGTACTTCAGTCACAGGATAGAGGTGAAGAACATGGTGATGCAGGCTGCCCTTCTGCAGCCTCTGGAGGTCCATAGTAGAGCAGAAATCCACCTGCAGCCTATGGAGAAATGCATGCTGGACCAGGTGAATGCCTGAAGGAGGCTAGCACATACTGAAGCAGGTTCCTGACAGAATCTACGGCCCCATGGAGAGAGGAGCCTACACTGGAGCTGATCTGCTTGCGAGACTTGTGACTCTCAGGGAAACCCATGCTGAAACAATATGTGAAGGACTGCAGCCCATGGAGCCACACTGAGCAATTCATGGAGGAATTGCTGTGGGAGGGATCCCACACTGGAGCAGAGCAATGGTGAGAGGAGTCCTCCATCTGAGGAGGAAGGAGCAGCAGAAGCAATGCTTTATGAACTGACTGTAACAACTACTCCTCATTGCCCTGTACAACTGGAAGAAGAGAAATTAGTATACTTAAAGCCCAGGAAGAAGTATGTACAGAGCTGGTCAGTGTTTTTTGTCTCTAACGGTTATTGCTGATTTCCTTAAATCTTAAATCTTAATTTTACCAAAATACTTTGAAGACCACAGAGGAATCTAAATAGACTCACACTAGTCTTAGATGCCGTGTGATTGGACTTGATGCCTGCACCTACAAAACTTTAATAAGGGGATGTAACATTTAGTGTTCATAAATTTATAATTCTTGATAATACTTATTAGCTTGATCATTTTATTCACTTATTAGCAGAGGATGAAATGGCACCTTTATTGCAGACAATGAATCCTCTTCATTTAAGAGGAATGGGTGTAAATCAGTGAAGGAGTGGACCACAGTAAGATTGATGTATATTTCTAAGCCAACTGCTCTTAATTTTTAATATACTTAAATATATTTACATGTAAATACATTTACATAGGGACACTGCTAACTGGGGACGAGATATTTATGCTGGTAAAGAGTCATCTTCATCAAAGGACACGAAAGTATGCCAGCTTCTATCTGCAGCAATTTTTGGACCCAAATTTCATAATGTGTATCACATCAGAAGACAGTATCTTTGGGGGTCGATTAAAATATTCCCTCAGAGATTAAATGTTTTCCAGACAATTATTCTCAGCATTAAATTAACACTGTCCTTTTTCTGGTGCATGACAAATGAGAAAAATCTTGGGCAAATATCAGATTGGGGAATATAAAATTAATAGTTAAACTATTACAGCCACAATTAGTATTAACACAGTAGACATATTTTCTTTGTAGCTTCAGTGCCTTTTAACTTAATAAAATGAAATAAAAGCTGAACTTCTAATCTGTCATTGGGGATTTTCAGTTACAGTGGTCCATAAATAAAGCTCTAGCATGCTGCCTAGGTAAAATGGCTACTTTTTCAAACAGCAATCAATAATAATTGAATATCATAACATATTGTTAAAGGCAATTATTTGAGCCAGGTTCAAATAGGAAAGAGCTACAAATGTACATGAATAGACATTAAGCTAATTTTATATAAGTGGTATGAATATTTCTATTACTATATATAGAAAAACTAGAGAAGATGGGGATGAGTCACCAAATTATAAGTTATTGTATCAAAAACCATCATCAAGGGGCTAATATTTCAGATATAGAACATAAATGATATACTTAATGTTGTTGTGCTATATGTCATTATGTGATTAGGCTACATACTGGTAGTATTTCCTGATGTAATTCACTGTCATTTATTCACTAAACTAGTGACTACCCATGTCAGCAGTAAAAAGTGAATATAACTTTAGCTTTAATATAACTATAGCTTTACCTACGTTCTAAAAAAGCTATGTGTCTTAAAACACCACAGTCATTTTTTCAATAATTCATGTTCTGCCTGTATCTTAACGAATTAGTTTTGTTATGTTTGGTTGTTAGCTTGGACACATGTAAAGACAGCCAAGATCTGAAAAACATGGTCAGCCAGAAGTATACACAGTAGACAAACTATCATTAATATATCAGTAGAATTAATCGTTGGTAGTATGGAATACCAACAATCATTTAGTTCATAACAATTTCTACTTGGTGCATGCATCTGTCAGTAGAATCTCATCTTGCTCTTATAGAAGTCTATGTGCAGTCCTTCATATTCAGGACTTCATGATTATTGTTCTCTTTCAGTACCTTTGCGGAGACTGGCTTCCTCTAAAACTAGTTTCAATTCCCAAACTTTTCTATGTCTTAAGTCTATTCAATTAGGACCTAGGAAATTTCAGTGTGGTGTTTCTAAATCATACAAATATTCATAAATATTAAAATCTATATTGAAAATACAAAAAAAAAAAAAGACCAAAACAAAACACAAAAGCATAATGAGAAAAACGAAAGAAAAAAAAGCAAACTCAAACACAGTAATTTCTGGAGTTCCTCCTTCTTTCATGCTCAGCTGTGTCCTCACATTATCTCTTGAAGTGACTGCTGGAAAATCTCAATCTGCTGGTTCCTTCAGTCTGTGGTAGAGCCAAGTATCTTTCTCTCCATGTCTTGACTTTTTTTTGTTCCTATCCCCACTCAATATGTTCCTCAAGTAGCCCCTACATTGCCAAATGTGAAAAAAAGTTCAGCCAGAACAGGAGAGTTGGTCTTCTCCACTTTTACTGCGCTGTTGTCTCCCTTTCCTCCCTCTTCTAGGCAAATATAGGAAAGGGACAACCCATTTACAAGACAGGAGAGACAAAATGACCACAGGCTCTTCACTTCTTACTGACAGCCTAAGAGCATCCATGCATTCAATATTGCAACAGAAGGAACCTCCCATGCTTTCTTCTCTCTCTTTCTTCTTGCACCTGTTGTAACCCTTAGGTTTATAAGGATGTTCTCACCAGTTATATATATATGTTCTCACCATTGTTATATTAACTGTGTCTTTTCTGATTTAACAAAAGGATGTGAATCCATGTTTGAGTACTCCAAAGAAAGTACTTCAAGTGACTTGAGAACACCTTTGACCTTGTCCTGTGTTCAAACAAGTCAACATTGTCCTTCTTGTGGCAGGAATGAACACAGGACTGTAAATTCTCCTGAATGATTTGTATTCCATCATGACATCCCCAAGTTCCCATTTAAGCCTCAATTTCTATTGCTAAACCCTATTGCTCCTGAGGGAATTCATCTAAGCTGAGAGGGTAGAGAGAGAAGGATTGCACTGAGGGTCTCGTGATTTGATGCAAGATTTTATGTCCTAGATTTTGTAAAAGTCTTAAAAGAAAAGGCATTGATAATCACAGTTTTCCAAAGAGATGACCTTGAGCTTCTATCTCTGTTCTGACATCTACAGATTACATATTATGCTTTTGAATTTTACAAACAAGGAAGCTGTTGATGGATCTATGCTCTTACTCAGATTTTAATATTTGCTATGTTTTCCTTGGTGCCCTAAGAAGTTTCTCCTCCAGCACCAGCTTAGATGTCAGGAAAGAGATGGACTCAGCTCCTGTAGTGTGACACTAGTCACAGTGTAGTGTAGGACATGAAGGTAAAGAAGTATGTGTGAGACATTGTGGTCTAAAAATTCTTGATACTATGGATGGGTAAAACAGGTTAAGACAATTAACTACTCTTTGAGCCCATTCTGTTCATAATGGCCAGAGGAAGAAAACATTCTCAGCCGGTACTGTCTCCTTAGCCTTCACCCCTCTCCCAAACTAAAAGTCAATTTGATTTCTTCAGAACTCAACTGGACTATGAACATGCATATTAACAGTGTGGTTGATTGTGTAGGTCTATTGTGAAACCAGAATGTAATTAATTAAAACAGTAGTTATCATTCTCTGGGATTAACAGTGGCAAAATTTTCAGATGAGACTAACCAAGATACTTCAACATTGTCCTTTCTAGTTTTTTTTTTGTGTGTGTTCATAGGTGCTCACTCTACATTTCAATTTAGCATTGACCTGAAAGATTTCAGGAACCTCTGAAAAGCATATACACATCTAATAAACAGGAGACCCCTACACTTAATTAATTGGGTTTTCCTTAAACTCTTCAGCAGTGAGGACCTGTTATAATTGGTACATTTAATTAATTAATTAAGAATATATGCAAAAGCTACTATCATATTCTACTCTGAAAACTAAAAACCTGTGTTTTGCTAGTGTGTAGAACTATAATGAATCCTGTTTCAGAGAATAAGTATTATTCTTCCACTTCCTCAGAGTTTGCTTCCCAGTTTGGTCAAGATATATTCACTCATGTTGAAAAGAAGATGAAACATCCGGTCAGGGGCTGAACTATTTATTTCTGACACTGTATGGCAGTTTTACAAAACAGCTTCAGGAACATTTCATACTGATGCCAGAAGAAAGCTAAACCAAATGTAAACAGGAGTGATATAATTTTATTGTATATTAATTAACATACACAGACTTGATATTTGTGTCCATTTGAGAAGAAACAGATTGCAATCTTTCATTTTGAAGATATCTTAGAGGACTTTACAATCTAAGTTGTAGAGTAGCAAGGCACTGACTATGAAAGTAAACATGTGTTCAGTAATATGTCACATATATCTCTAGAGATTTTTACTGACGAGATGTCAGACCTCTATCCATTTTCAAACATGCCACAAACTGAACAACGAAAATCAATCACTAGAGTTACAGGGAAATGCACCAATTAATTGAACCATATTGATATTGCCAGATCTTAGAACTTCCAGGCATTTCCCAACCAAGATCTTACAGAAATACTTGGTTCTGTAATCCATCACTGAACTGCAGAGGCTTTACAGGGTTAACATGGTCTTGTACAGAAAGTCCTTTAGAAGCTGACTTTTCTCCTAATGGTAGTGTCCGGGTTTAGGACAATATTAAGTTTATCAATGGACAAGAGACGTATAGGGAAGATAACAATTTATTAAATATAGATATATGGGGGGAATGGATGGGTGCAGTTGCTCTTTTATGGCCAGCAGAGAGCGTGGTGGATGCCAGCCGGGATGGGCTCTGGGGAACACACACCCACACCCACACCCACCCACAACACCGCACCCCCCCAACACACACACACACACACACCTCCAACGTGTAACCCAAGAAGGGAAGGGAAGGGAAGAGAAATGGAGTGACACTGTGCTCCCAGACAAACAACCCCCCCCGCCCTCGCTGTGGGAAAAACCTAGCAGCACCTTGCTCAGGGCCAAGGGGAAGGAGGAGGGCCCCCCCCCAAGAACACAGGAGAGGCTTAGAGGTGGGCACCCACAAACCAAAATATCTGTGGAAAACGCGGCAAGGTCCTAGAGGTGGTGTGTCTGTGAAGAGGTTCTCCTAAGTGATCTTCTCAGGCAGGAAAAGACAAAAAGCAGTGGCGACCTTAGGAAGGCCCATGGGGGAGAGGTAGAAGGCAGTAAGGTCCGGGGTTGTCCTCTAGGCCGTGTTGAGTAGAGGCACCCTGTTTCCAGCTGCAGAGTCCAGGACAGAGAGAGCGAGTGCTGCTTCCCGCAGGTTTTATAATCCCAGTGCCTTCCCAGAGCACCTTGCGGGTCTCAGGGGCTGATGGGAAACCCAGGCAGAGGTAACCTTGGTAACCTGGCCACTCCTCCCTGCTTAACCAAATGTGGGCATGGGAAAGGAGTTATTTTTTTTCTTTGTTATCCCCTGCGGTTTAAGCCAAACCATTACAGCTAGCCTTACTTAGTTCATTAAATGATCCATATCCTGGTGGGACTTCAGTAAGCTTTGAAAACTGATCTTTTGCTTGGAATTCATACATCACATTTTCCAAGAAAGAGCTGCTCCTTACAAAATTTTGACAAGTTTTGCACAGCTCTAAGGATTTTTATTTGTCCCTGCATTGGCTTCTTTGGCCACTACTTGCAAACACTTTTTTATTTCTTGCATGCATTCATATTTTGCCTCTCTTTTCAGACTGCCAATTTTGCTTTTTTGTTATTTCCCAGGCAGCAGTTAATATTATTACTAGACTGTGAGTTAGAAATCTTAGAAGAATATTTATGAAAAGTCCTGCCTTAAGCCAATATCAGCATGCTTCTGAGAATACTTCAGAACTCAGATACTCACAATCTGCCTCAAAGAGATTTTTCTGTAGCTGTTTTAAAGTTTTCAAGTCTTAGTACAACTGAAGATATGAACCAATAACATTTAAAGTATTCCTTGGGATCTGTCATGTATTGTCATCTTTCTCCTCATACTTCAGAAGAAACTCCAGTAGTTCCTTCCCACATGAAAATCCAAGGATGGACTTCAGGAAGGCAAAGAGAAACTGAGGTATTGGTGTCTCTCCAAATTTTCCTACTAGATCAGAGGAGAGCCCATCTTTCTTGACAATCCTTGCTTTTGCTCTTTATGGGCCAGATTTTGATTTCATGCATGCCTTGAACTCAGTCAGTATTCAATGAAAAGCAAAACAAAGCGACCTTTTCTTTCTTTTTCATTTATCTCTATCACCTTCTAACTAGATGTTCTTTGTGAAAAATCTCCCAGCTGTCCATCATCACCAGTTCTCACTAGACCTACGTCCCCTCCAGATGCATCGTTGGTGCTAAACTGGCAATTTTTTCTTGACAGAAAGCATTTTCAAGACAGCAACAGCAAGTATACACAGTATCAGTCCCAGATGGCTTTTGCATACTGCCTAATTTCAATTCCATATGGTTCAAATTGTAATTATGCATTTCACATTCATTACTTCTCTCTACTTGAAATGTATTTACGGCATTCTGACATAGGAATGCATTTATGAGATATGGTAAAACCTTCCATGTAACTGAGATGTAAAATTTCCATTTTCTGGTACAGAAATAATGTGGTCATCCCCATGAAATGGCTTCATCTCTTGTTTAAGAACTTTACCTGGGCAAGTATTTTGGGGATTCTGGTGTGCAGTTAAGTTCCATATTTTTAATGTTTTTTTAATTCATTTGACCAAAATTCAGCTAGAAAATTTAAAAGATATCATTGAGATATAATGGAGTGAGAGAGAATCATTTCCTCAGAAAACTTTTCTTGAAAACTCACTATAGTATGTATCTGCTTATTTTTTTAAATACTATATCTTATTGACTTAGTGACTGAGGTTTCCTATTCACAACTAAGAATAATCTCTTTCAAGGTAGCACAATGTCAGATTGTACCTTCATGCATTTATTTGACACGTACTTATTTTGGTCACAAGAAACAATTATTTCGAGCATGGACAATTTGGTGACAAAGACAGATTATTGCAAATGAGCATTCATGACAGTCTCCTCTAGAATGTGTTCAGAATTTGTAGATAAATCACAACTCAGATAATGTCACTGACTGTTCCCCTTCTTGTATTAAAATTAACTCTGTGGAGAGGAAATATCCTGTTGCATATACCAAGCTGTGATTTTAATTAGCTGTGGAAGAATGATAAATTAAATATATCTCTATGCCAAATATCTGATAGGTATATAGCCTAGGCATTAAAGTTTCAATATTTTGGTTAAGATTATATAATTCCTATTGCTTAGGCAGACCTGGCAAAGGGATATTAGGGATGACAGTAGCCCTCTCACCTCAGCAACATGTATGGATTTTTCAAGGAGATTTTATAGATAAATATTTATTATATATTCTATCTAGAAGCTAGACAAATGGTATTGTCCATAACACCAATGTAATAATAATTTAATCAATGTAATATTAAACCGAGCTCATATTTTAAAATGTTAAAATAATAATAAAAAGCATTATATTTTTTGTTATTTTTCTTTTAATGAAAAATTAAAGAGTAGCAGCATCAATTCAATGCTCTGGACATCATGTTCATTGCAAATAACTGCAAAGGAAATTTTATAATATCTGTCTCTAAACACATCCTCCTGAAAAATTTCAAGAGACTATTAATTAGAATATGAAGAAAGGGAATTAAAAACAAAAGTCTGAATTGCTCTCATAAAATTCTCTTGATTGCAGTTCTACAATGAAGAACTGCTCAAATATATCAGCTATTTCAGCTGTTGTATAACTGGATCATTCAAGTAGGTGTTAGAATACTTAAAAATATCTATATTAAAACAAATAAATTCAAACTTAGTGTTACAAAATTAACAACCTGGTGATAGATTGAAATATATGCTTACATTTAAATGTTCGTGTTTATTTTGAATTCATCTTGATACATTTTTACAACATACTTATACATGAGCATTCTTGTTTCTATATATGTTTACATCTGTAGAGGAAAAACATTAAATGTCGGAGAAACAAAACCAAAATAAGATCACCCTCTTCAAAATAAAAGTTCTGCATCTAGGAGAAAGTGCAGATGAAGTGAGTTCTGAATTGCTGGGGACTGAAATACTGAAATTAAATAACTCAGTATTTCTTGAAAGAGCTGTATTATGGAAAAAAAAATCTTTCAGAGTTCCCTACAAAAGGAATGATTGAATAATACATTCAACTTGCCTAAAAAAATTCTGACGGTTTAGTCTTTTATGGTATTGAACAACTGGGTTTTCCTTTCAGTATTTATAAAAATATAACATGATTTCAGCAATAAGGAGATTAGAACAAATGCTTTTTCTAGTACAAGACCAACTCATTTAAAGGATAAGTGTATCACTACATTAGGTGATGACCTTCTAGTGGTCTAAAGTGTCTTGTATCAAGAATGTGAAATTTTTACCAGATTTACATTAGCTGATTGTTAAAGACTATAAATGCAGCTATCACATATATTTGCTTTTACCAAAAAAAAAAAAAAAAAATCGTTCATCTGGAATCATCTAAGAATAGTTCAAATGTCTGTTACTTGAAATTTGGTGTTTGTTTTAAAAGAAAATGAGTTTAATTACACCTTCACACTGTGTACACTCAGCAGTAATGGAAAAATCCATGTAATGCCAACACTGTTTTCAGCACAAATCCAAAACACAGACCCATACTGACTACTGTGAATAAAACTAAACCTATCCTAGCCAAAAGCAACACATGAATATAACAAATAATTTAGCAGTGAAGACGTTTTCACAAAGCTTACTTCATAGGTGGGTTATACATATTCCTGCACAGGAATTTGCTTATTTAATTTACGATATAAAAAGTAACTTGGTAGAATCTTACAGTTATATCTTTTTAAGATTACAGGAAGAAAGCATTGGACAATTTCCGTTAGAGGTGGAGTAGAGTCTGGCTGTGATAGAGGTAATTTTCCCAATAGTAACTGGTAGCTAGAATGGCATTGATAACACACCAGTGTTCTGGCCACTGCTCCCACATCATCAGCACTGTCTCTCCAACATTCCCATCATTCCAAAGGCCAGTAGACTGAGAGTGGGCAAGAGGATAGAAGGCAACAGAGCCAGGACAGCTGACTAAAGAGATATTGCTTACTATATGTCACTGTGTTCAACAACAAAAGCTAAAATAGAGGAGGAGATGGAAGGAGAGTGTTGGTTAAACACTTTTGTCTTCCAGAGCAATCACTAAGCATACTGAAGCCATAGTTACTAGGATATTACTGGTCATTGGCTACTGAAGTAGAGAAAAAAACTTTTTGTTTATTCTTGTTTGCTTGCACATGCAGACTTTGTTTTTTTGTTATTAAACTGCCTTTATCTCCACCCATGAGTTTTTCATCTTATTTTCATCTGAAATGAGAGATTGAGGGAGCAGCTGGGTGAGTACCTGGAAGCCAGCCATGACATCAAAGTTAGAATACAAACTGGAGTGATTTCTTAATCTTCTGTGTAGTTCCATACTTCTAGAAGCCATCATGGGAAGTATGGGTGATACTCATTCCTGCTTCAAAGGAATGGAGCATGATTATATGTTTTACATTAGTTACAAAAATATTTTGAGACTACTGCCTTTCTCAGAGATGGGAGAAAAGAAAAATTAAAGTGATTTTTAATTTTAAATCATGTGTTTCCTGATTTGCCCACAAAAGTCCAAATAGTTAATAAGCACCATAAGCCATATATTTAACATGCATTTTATTTCAAGGTCTAAGTGAATTATTGGTGTGAGACACTGAGATTTTCAGAAATTCGTTTCACTTCAAAGGAAATATTTTTAATATTTTTTTATTTTTGCTAATCTTCTCATGAAGATTTGCAAAGTTATATTGAAGATATACATTTTAGTGTGTTTTGTACTGATGGATTTTGAAAAAATAATACACATGCACCACTCTCGAATGCATCTGGTGGACATTTAAGTATTTTTCTGTCTGAGAACAAGAGCTTTTTTTATTTGAATGTTATTTTTCTACCTGTGTCATAGATTCTGAGAAAATAAGTGAATATTTAAAAAAACTGGGGAAAAAATATTATTAAATGACAATTTTAAAGCCTGCTATAGTCAATGGGAAGGTTGCCTTGTGATTTCACTGTGGTTTGCAGTCTCGAATTTCAAAGTTCTTTACACATTTAATGAATAAGTTTTTTAAGATAAAAAGTTTGTGATTTCAGGAACACTTTCAGGTGTTTAAGAGGTATGAAATATGTTTTTATTCTGAGAGTATTTATGGAGAACTGTCTCCACTGACCACGGTTAGGGATCTAAAATTAGGTCTTGTCTATTCTTTTTTTTTGTAAGAGAGTTTTCTGCTGTGTAAATATCCTTCAGGGATTAATTTCACTGTGGCATCAAGGAGGAATCTGTGTCATCAGACGGAAATAAATAGGTTGTGGGCAAGTATAAATGGGACGATGACAGAGCTGACCTTAATAGGCATAAAGTGACACTGAACAGCACTAACAGAGACCTGATGTCACAACACATTTATAAATTTGTAAATTTATAAATTCCTGTACATTTTTGCCTGTCCAGGCCTTGGCTATAAATAAAATATGCACATAAAAGTTATACTAAAAGTTAGAGAAAATTGAGATACCAAAGGCAAGTTGGTGAACTACTTTGAAATCCGTAGTTTCGCTAGAACTGAGACATTTGCCCAAATCAAATTTCTCAAGTTGAGTAATGTAAAGAAAAAAGACACAATACATTTTAAAATTCCTATATAGGAATGAAAATTGAACATAAAGTTATTGAATACAATATTTCCTGTAGAAATACTTCCTTTTAATGGAGAAGTAATACCATTTTTTTAATATAATATTTTTTCTCAAGAAAATAACATTCAAGAAATTCCATCATGAATAAAATTTGTTAAAACACATTCTTATTAGCTGTCAGATTTATTTATCTAAATGAAGTACAGCAGAAGGTGGTTGCCATAGCTACAGCAGGGCTCTGGAATAATTTTACTTCTTCTTAATTATTGCATATTTGTGTATAAACATCTTAAGAATATCTTACATTTTTAGTCAGAGACCTTAAAGCAAAGAGAACATGTAAAAGCAAACATGATAAATGGAAACTTGTCACTACAGAAAATTGTCTATAGCTATCTGAATTAAACTAATTATTTTTTCTTTGCAATATATCAATCAAGTATCTTGCACTATATTTACCTCTGCAATACTTATAATCATATCAGACTTTGAGAAATTGAGGTATCTTTTTTTTTTTTTTCTAGGAAAATCCCATCAAATTTTACATTCTCTAAATTTCAGAGGATCAGATGGGTAAAAAGAGCAACTCTTCTTCAAAGCTTACTGTGACATATGCCTTTTACAGGATCTAACATTTACCTAGTTAATGTCATCATTGTCCATTTGTTTAGAAGAATAATGCTACTAGAAATGGATTTTCAACTTATTCAGTGATATATTTATTCTTACAGTTGAATGTATAAGAATAGGCTCATGATGAAAAGGGAGAAAATAGTATTGAATTTTAGTAAATTATTTTGTATCACATTTTGCACTACTATTATTTTTATACACATCAAGCAGCCAAGGAAATAGGTATAGGTATAGCCATGATCATTCAGAGAATAGTGAACTCACACACATTAGTATTAAGGCCAGCACTCTGAGTATTAACAATTAATAATAACTTCATAACCAGGCATGGCATTGAAACAATTTCCTGAGCTTTTAATGTTTAATGGAGGCTGTTCATTAACTTTTTTGCCTTTTTTCTTTTTTCCTGAATATCAACAAAAGACCTTGTCTAATCATTCAGGTTACATCACTGAGTACAACAGAAGGCCTCTGTCATGAACTATTTGAAGATTCTGGTATTTTTCCCTGACCTATGTATAATATATCTTTAGTTTGACTAATAAGCTATCATTACCACTTCATGTTTACTGTTGAATAAAGTCTATTTAAGTCTTCCTTGAAATATCAAAATTTAATCCCATCTCTATCTTGAGAGTTCAAGGAGTTCATGGTTCCCATTGCCTTTCAGTGCCTGCAACAAATATCCCTGGATGCTCTGTGTTATAATCTATCATAAAATTCTTCCATTTTAAGACTTTAGTGAATATCTTTCCACAGTAATGATGTCAAGATTTGGTCCATATCAATCTATGTGATCTGAAAAACTGCTGGTGATGCATATAAATATTTTTATTTCCTAAGTAACCTGGCAAAACTGAAATCTGGCTCTGTCTTTATACAGTCACACAAACACAAGCTTAATTGAGACCCTATTTTCTAGAGTTTAAAATATCCAATTATAGCCATTACAATCAATTTGGAAATTGGCAGACTTCCGAAAGTTGTTTGCTGTTATGTAAAACAGAACAAAACTTTTTCTTCATAGTATTCAGGAAGATACTTCTTTGGTAGCAACAGCAAACTACCAAGTCTCCTTTCTGGCTCACAGAACATCTGAACTCTACCAAAAATAACAAATGACTTTAAAGGATTTTATGATCTAATTTTGTATAGAATTTGACATCTACTACTCTACATTAAAATACAGATTTCATTATAATAGAAATTTTATACATACATATTACTAGGATATGAAATTTGTATTTAAGGGAGTAATAGTCTTCATTTCATACCTACTGATTTTGATCTTACTGAGAAAAAAATATCTCATTATTTTATTTGCTCATGGATTTAGTCATTCATTTGCTGGCAGTGCAGTTGAAACAAATAGAAATGAGGTATTTAAACACATCTGTCTCAGATGATAATTTATAGTATTTCAGAGTATGGATGATTTTCTCTTTAATAGCTCTTTTCTCTTCATAAATTCTATATTTATGACACAAAATCTGATTTCATAGCACTTAAAAATAATGAAGTTAGTAAGAAGTAATTTTTAAAGGTAGGTGACTTCTTACCTTTTAACAATATTTTTGAGTTAATCTTAATTGTTTCATANAAATAGAAATGAGGTATTTAAACACATCTGTCTCAGATGATAATTTATAGTATTTCAGAGTATGGATGATTTTCTCTTTAATAGCTCTTTTCATAAATTCTATATTTATGACACAAAATCTGATTTCATAGCACTTAAAAATAATGAGGTTAGTAAGAAGTAATTTTTAAAGGTAGGTGACTTCTTACCTTTTAACAATATTTTTGAGTTAATCTTAATTGTTTCATATAGTTATGAAAGTAACAGCTAAAAAATTACATGTAAACTCAGAGCTTCACTAACAGGCCAACATAGACCCATTTTGGGATATATATCCATCTTGTAATAAAGTTGATTGTTCAGCACCTGACAATACTAAATTTACAGGAAATAATATTTTCTTTCTTAGGATGTGAGGTTGAATATATGAGTACTCTGTTTTTGTATTCCCAGTTAAGGTTTCTCTGTGCTATATATTTTCTACTACCTTTCTAGTCTTACTGTGTCATTTTGATTAAGTCTTTTCTGCCTTGCAGTGCAGCAATGACAAAAGTTTCAGTCAAAAAAAATTTTCGTTATTCTGATTTCTTCAGAAACAAAACCAAAACAATATTCCAAAGTAATGTTTCGCTATTTCTACTGGAGACTGTTTGTCTTTTACAGTCTGTGGTTATATTCTCCTCATTCATGGCTGTATTGCTTTTGTGATTAATTACGGTTTTCCTTTCTTACAAGGGATTAGATCACAGCTCCATTCTGAATTCTCATTAATAATCTCAAATATATAAATCTTAAACTCTACACCTTTACAATTCAACCCATCCCAATTACTGCAGTTTCCAAGATATCTTATATCATCTTGCTATGTATAAATTCCAAATTCATGTTATCAATAACTTTCTTTGGACTTTCATAGTTTGTTTATCATTAAAAGTATTTTTAAAATGTTTCCAGAGCTGATTCTTTAGGACATCAATTGCAAATATCTGTTGTGGTATAGCCCCAACTGTCAACCAAGTACCATGCAGCTGCTTATTCACTTACCTCACTTATGGGTTGGGGAAAAGAATCAGGAAAGAAAAAAAAGAAAAAAGAAAACATGGGTTGAGATAAGAGTATGTTAATAATTGAAACAAATTAAAAGAAAATAATTATAATACTAATAAAATTCTAATGATTCTACTATTGTCTGCTGTTTCCCTTTCACAGGAAGACTACTGTAATGATTTTTGGAAGAATTAAGCAACTTAATTTAAATAGTATTTCAGGAAAAACTAAATAGAGGAATATAATTCAGAAGTAAATCCATGGTTAATCAATCATTCAATTTAAGTCT
Organism: Neodrepanis coruscans; assembly: GCA_013400695.1. Classification (NCBI taxonomy): domain Eukaryota; kingdom Metazoa; phylum Chordata; class Aves; order Passeriformes; family Philepittidae; genus Neodrepanis; species Neodrepanis coruscans. The sequence goes on from VYZS01034488.1 coordinate 66,644, forward strand.
CAACAAATTTTAATTGTATTTCCAAGTTAACCTTTATAAAAGTTGTCACAGACTTGCACATACAAAAGAGACAAAACATTTCAGTATGAAACAGTATATTCACAAATGCTGTTAAAAATTTTATTACTTGAGCTGTTAAACAGATTCACAAACTAAACACCATGGCATGTATAAGAAGGTAAAAATTAATGTATTCAAGTGTATTTACTTGTGATTTAATAATTAAATTATATATTTACAAAAGTTTTGGAGATTCATATTTTATTTTCAGAATTAAAAGATAAAAGATGGAAAAAAATCAAATATCTGTGTATTGACTTGGAGTGAATATAGTTCAATTTTTCTTAAGTAAAAAAAAAGATGCAGAAAGACCTTCTAGAATTATTGTCATGCAATATATAGAATAGCTATCCAAGATAAACCATCAAGCACAAAATACAGGAATTAGATGCTGTAAAAAGTGTCACAGAATAAATATTAATCAGGAAATAGACTTAAAATAAATTCAAAAATATGTCCTTTTTCCAGTTAAAAAAATCATGGTTATTTTATCACAGAAGAGTCATTTGCAAACCAACTCTATCTTAATTTCATACTTATGCAAAAGGATTGCCTTTGTTAGTACAAAGATGTGTTATGTTACTCTCATTGGCACCTTAGGCAATATTCGCAGAACCATATTCTCCAGCAAATTATTAGTTTTTCTAATTGACCTTAATATAACAAAATTTTGTATTAATTTGCAAATTATTACTTTCTGATTCAGTTTCAGATTATTACTCTTGCTTTTATCACCTTTAATAATTATAAGTAATTCTTACCCATCTTCTTTTTTCCCATCTATTTAATTTGTATAGGCACTTATAACCTACTAACTAATCCATCCCTCCTCTTCTTTGTCTGATTTAACCATAGACAGGAACTATTGCTTTCAGAGAAATTTTTTAAAGAATGTCAGTAATGGTTGAAACCAAGACCCACTAATTGTTATAGCCTCCAGGAAGGGTGCAACAGTTTACTGCCAGGGAGGAGCATCTTCCCTGCTCCATCAGGGAGCTGAGATCACCCGAGCACAGGAAAGGTCAATGCCCCCTCCTCATTTTTCATTACACATTTTTATCTAAAATATAAGATGACCCTCATTTGCCTCAATTAGTTTGATACTGGTTAGATATTGGATTAAAGAAATGATCATTACTGAAGACCAGGATGGCTAAGACTGCCTGCATAAAGTTTCTCACCATAAACTTTTTCCATTTTCATATCACTTTGTGGAGTAGTGTTAAAAGTTAGGAGTTAAAATAGAACAATATTTACGGAGGAAAATAATCCAGCTGCCACTTCCTAGATAACATAAAAGTTACATTGAACCACAAAAGTTCCCTAAATATTGATAAGCATTTGCATGCTGAATAATAGGGTGCTGTGAAGGCATCATTAAACCAAGCTTCAATAAAACAGGCACAGGATGGAACTGTGGTGACTTTTGACCTGTGCCAACTATCCATCAAGAAAAACTACCTGTCACATTGCTCTAAATATAATTATGCTGACTATAACATTCAAAACTCACATAAGAGCTTGGAAGATGGAAGAAACTGGGAGAAGTTTTTTTCACTATACTGCTGGGGCAGCTGATGAGATGACTCTCTTCTCCACCTCATATAGGGATGCCTGTGTGAGTGAGCTGTAACTTAGGTGTGCTAACTGCTTGCTTTAGAAACTGCTTGCTTTTCTTCATAATATTCTTAATAGACTGTTTTGCTTTAGAACTTGTGCTTAAGCTTTTTCTTATGCTGTTTTAAATGTGTCTTTGCAGACAGACCATATCACCGACTACCACGAGCCCTCACTTGTCACAATTTGTATCAATGAAAGATGGTATTTTGTAACTGTTAGAGTGGTTCCATTATAAAGGTGCTAACAAATTCATTGATGGTGGAATAACACATTAGGGAGACACGCTGAGGGGTCCCATTCTCTATTGGTGCAGGTTCCCCCTGAAAGGGTAAATTGAACGCGCCCTCCAATCAGTGAATCTGATCAGTGAATGTTTCTCACATATGAGATGCTGGCAGACTGGTCAGGCAAAAAAGGGTTTCAATTTCCTGGGGGCTCTGACAGTCAAAAAAATCACTAAGTGTTGAGAGAATCTCCCCTATTGAAGGATGAGGCAAAGAGACCCTCTTTTCATGACCCTCTGGAAGCCACTGTCATCCTGTTCAGTATTCATAATCTAAATACATATTTGTCACCATGTATTGAGTTTGTGTGGTAAGTTTTTGTAGCAGGGGGCTGCAGGATTGACTTACGTGAGAAGATGCCTGAATGTTTCTTCATATCCAGTAGATACAGCGTCAACCATCTCCAAGATGAATCTGCCACTGGCCAAGGCCAAATCCATCAGTTGTAGTGGAGGAGCCTCTGGGATAACACAGTTAAGAAGGGGGATAAAAAATGTTGCACAACAGCACTCAGAGGAAAGGAATGAAAATATGTGAGACAAATGATTTTTCAAACACCAAGACCAGAGAAGAAGGAGAGGTAGGAGGTGCTCCAGGTGAAAGGGCAGAGATTACCCTGCAGCCCGTGGTGCAGATCATGATGAGGCATTCTGTGTTTGTGCAGCCCATTGAGGTTCACAGTGGAGCAGAGATCCACCCCGCGGTCCATGTAGGACCCAACACCAGAACAGGCAAATTTTGCCAAACAAGATTGTGTCCTCTTGGAGAGCCTACCCTGGCTCCTGTCAGGACCTGTAAACCCATGAAAAGAATAACCCATACTGGAGAAGATTTGCTAGCAGTCTGCTTCTGAAAGATGGCATCCCAAAAAAAGGACCCATCATAGAGAAGCTCATGGTGGACTGCCTCTCATGGGTTGGACCACACCTTGGAGCAGAAGGAAGTAGTAGCAGAAACAATATGTGATGAATGGACCACAGCCCCCATTTCCCATCCTCTTGTTTGCGGGAAGGAGGTCGAGAAATCTAGAGTAAAGATGAGCCTGAGAAGAAGGAGGTGGTGGGAAAAAAGCAATTTTTGTTTTGTTTTTATTTCTCAGTATCCTGCTGACTTTTGGTTGACAATAAATTTAATTAATTTCCCCAAGCTGTGTCTGGTTTTGCCCATGATAGTAACTGCTGAGTGATCTCCCTGTCGTTATATAGACCTTTCATTATATTTTTCTTCCCCCCACCTCCAGTTCAGGAGGACTAATAGAATGATGTCATGGGCACATGGTGTCCAACTGAGGTCAACCAACCCACTCCATTTTCTCTGTAGACCTACAAGTTTGAGATGGTCCTATCCACCTTTCTTTCACTCCTCTCAAGACAGAGATTGATCAGCCTGTGAACAGACAGGAGATACAATTTGAAATTAAAATTGTTACTGCTTGCTTTAGAAGTAGCTTAGAGTAGCTTAAAGATCCCCTCAGCCAGCAGTGATTCATACACAGAAATACTCATGGTTTGGCACCCTGCTGTCTAAGTCTGAAAATAGCTGGGCACACTTGGCCATGAACTGCTGTCTGCAAAGTTAGCACAGCTCAGTTCATCTCTAGCATGTCTGCACAAAAATGTCACTTATTCTATTAAGTCAGAAGAAAAAAGCCCACATCTGAAAATTTTGCAGATTCTGCCCATCTCCAAGATATGGATATTTCTCTATTCATAATTGTGAAATCCTCATTAGCTCCCTTCAATCCCTGCCTTTCTGAATTTTCTTATGTCATGTGTTGTTGAACAAGTTCAAAAGGTTTCTGGGGCTACAAGAATAAGGTGAACTAATAAGCTGCTTATTAAAATAGAAGTTTTCCAAAACACTAATTCTCAGGTCAGTTCTATCTGTTAGCATCTCCATTAAAATCCTATTAACCTGCTTCAATACTTCAAGGCTTTCTGTGAATAAGAGCTGTCTGCCACTTTGTAGAAGACAAGATGGTAGCTTCCTTTGAGTTGTGTCTGTGCATTGAGAAGAGGGGAGAGAACAGATGAATGAGAGTAGAGGGTGGACTCAATGGAAGGCCCTGTTTCTTCNTTTGTGTGGTAAGTTTTTGTAGCAGGGGGCTGCAGGATTGACTTACGTGAGAAGATGCCTGAATGTTTCTTCATATCCAGTAGATACAGCGTCAACCATCTCCAAGATGAATCTGCCACTGGCCAAGGCCAAATCCATCAGTTGTAGTGGAGGAGCCTCTGGGATAACACAGTTAAGAAGGGGGATAAAAAATGTTGCACAACAGCACTCAGAGGAAAGGAATGAAAATATGTGAGACAAATGATTTTTCAAACACCAAGACCAGAGAAGAAGGAGAGGTAGGAGGTGCTCCAGGTGAAAGGGCAGAGATTACCCTGCAGCCCGTGGTGCAGATCATGATGAGGCATTCTGTGTTTGTGCAGCCCATTGAGGTTCACAGTGGAGCAGAGATCCACCCCGCGGTCCATGTAGGACCCAACACCAGAACAGGCAAATTTTGCCAAACAAGATTGTGTCCTCTTGGAGAGCCTACCCTGGCTCCTGTCAGGACCTGTAAACCCATGAAAAGAATAACCCATACTGGAGAAGATTTGCTAGCAGTCTGCTTCTGAAAGATGGCATCCCAAAAAAAGGACCCATCATAGAGAAGCTCATGGTGGACTGCCTCTCATGGGTTGGACCACACCTTGGAGCAGAAGGAAGTAGTAGCAGAAACAATATGTGATGAATGGACCACAGCCCCCATTTCCCATCCTCTTGTTTGCGGGAAGGAGGTCGAGAAATCTAGAGTAAAGATGAGCCTGAGAAGAAGGAGGTGGTGGGAAAAAAGCAATTTTTGTTTTGTTTTTATTTCTCAGTATCCTGCTGACTTTTGGTTGACAATAAATTTAATTAATTTCCCCAAGCTGTGTCTGGTTTTGCCCATGATAGTAACTGCTGAGTGATCTCCCTGTCGTTATATAGACCTTTCATTATATTTTTCTTCCCCCCACCTCCAGTTCAGGAGGACTAATAGAATGATGTCATGGGCACATGGTGTCCAACTGAGGTCAACCAACCCACTCCATTTTCTCTGTAGACCTACAAGTTTGAGATGGTCCTATCCACCTTTCTTTCACTCCTCTCAAGACAGAGATTGATCAGCCTGTGAACAGACAGGAGATACAATTTGAAATTAAAATTGTTACTGCTTGCTTTAGAAGTAGCTTAGAGTAGCTTAAAGATCCCCTCAGCCAGCAGTGATTCATACACAGAAATACTCATGGTTTGGCACCCTGCTGTCTAAGTCTGAAAATAGCTGGGCACACTTGGCCATGAACTGCTGTCTGCAAAGTTAGCACAGCTCAGTTCATCTCTAGCATGTCTGCACAAAAATGTCACTTATTCTATTAAGTCAGAAGAAAAAAGCCCACATCTGAAAATTTTGCAGATTCTGCCCATCTCCAAGATATGGATATTTCTCTATTCATAATTGTGAAATCCTCATTAGCTCCCTTCAATCCCTGCCTTTCTGAATTTTCTTATGTCATGTGTTGTTGAACAAGTTCAAAAGGTTTCTGGGGCTACAAGAATAAGGTGAACTAATAAGCTGCTTATTAAAATAGAAGTTTTCCAAAACACTAATTCTCAGGTCAGTTCTATCTGTTAGCATCTCCATTAAAATCCTATTAACCTGCTTCAATACTTCAAGGCTTTCTGTGAATAAGAGCTGTCTGCCACTTTGTAGAAGACAAGATGGTAGCTTCCTTTGAGTTGTGTCTGTGCATTGAGAAGAGGGGAGAGAACAGATGAATGAGAGTAGAGGGTGGACTCAATGGAAGGCCCTGTTTCTTCTCTAGTGCCAGCAGTGGGGCTGTTAAGCCATTCCACTCCTCCAGCCTTGCTGATTTGTTTGGGACTGAGGCTGGTAAATCGATGACCTCAGCGTTCATACTGAAACATGTCTGACCTCAAGTGTTTGCTAAGGTTACTGAAGAGATTGTCTTTCCTCAGGAAGAAAAGCTGTTATCAGCTAGATTACTTATAATTTTCTTAACTGATAAATAACTTTTTGTTTCCTAGCTTCCTGTCTGCTCCCATCCACATACTGTGCCATCAAATTCACTGCCTGTGCCATCTCTTCATTTGTCCATTCAAATTGGTATTAAGAACACCTGCCCCCCCCACAAATGTCAATCTCTATTTCCCAGTCTAGAATTTCTTGAATTCAATTGATTTTTCTATAATTTACTACACTAGGTGTTAATATGTAACTAGTTTACATATTTCCAAAATCCATCTATCTGTGATAAACACGTTATGTGAGATGCAACTAAAAAAGTGAACAAAAAGGAACTGTAGGCACCCATAAAATACAGCTGAAATTCTCTGTCTTGCTCTCTCACTCTTTTTCTTGTCCTACAATAGGCACTGCACCACACTAAGCACAAGCTCTACTTCTGGCTAACAAAGCCAGGCATATAACAATAGGAGCATCTCTGAAACAATTCCTCATCCAGGGAAGAACACTATAAATGGGAACGAGAGAAAGACTAACCTTAGTGCTTAGATCTGCTAAGATCTCCAATTGCAAAAATATTTTGGAGAGTTTGCAAAAACATGAGTAGTAGCATTTAAAAAGTCTCCTTCAATGTGCAATGATATTTTGATAATTTATGATAAGACAAGGCAGTATATAAATTAAGAAATCTTATTACTTACCTATTTTGTTCTGAGGACAATTTTGATGTCTTTTTTGGTGCAAGATTTTCTATCTGGAATTTTAAAAAACAATTGTCTGCAATGTTAGAATGTAAATCTCATTTTTAAGAAGTTTGCAAAAATTCCTCCTGTGAGAAATGTACTTCTTGATTTTGTGTTAATTACTTGTATGAGGACAAAAGAAACAGATGTTTATTTGTGTTTACACCATCCAATAATAACTACTTGATTCCAATTGAGACAATGCCTAGTGCAACAAACATTTTTCATTTGCTTAGTGAATAGATATATGCTGAAAAAAGAATACATTAAAAGCTGAACGCCTAGTATAAAAGCAATGAATATGTAATTTGGGGTGTTGTAATCTTTAAACACTATAGAACAGTCTGTCTTTTTATATATGAAATTTTGGAATGTAGAAGTTTTGTTAAAATATATTCTGTAAAGGCCTTATATCTTGTTCATTGTCTGCAATTTTTGAAGTAATGAATCTCTTCTTGAACTATGTTACAGTAATAAAGAACAGAGCTGGATAATGAACAGACCATGCACTAGTTTTGAGGGCTCACTGAGAGAGCTTTAAACTAGGTTTGAAAGGGGATGGGGACAGGATAATATAGGTCCATTAATAATGGAGGGGGCACCCCGTAAACAGAATATGCAGAGAAGGCAGAGTTACTGACTGCCTTCTTTGAATAGGCCTTCTGATAAGACCAGTCCTCAGAAATCTCTGACTCAGGAGATGAGGATAACAGAATGTTGGAAGACTTTCCCTTGTTCAAGGAGGACTAGGTCAGGGAACATCTAGGCAAAATTGATATCCACGAGTCTGTGTATGCCTTCAGAACAGCTGCAATATGTTGGAGAGATGGGCAGATGTCATGGTTTGAGTGCCCAGAGAGATACCTTTAATATATAGCTATGTTGAATCCTTTTAATTTTTTTCTTGTTTTCCCAGAATGAATTCAGGGAGGATGGCCCTGTCCCTGCTGCCCGTGCCACCTGCCCCAGCACCCACAGGGGGTCCACTCCTGGGTCATGAAGGGCAAGCGGGAACCCGGTGCCTCTTGTCGTGGCACAGACTGGCGAGAGACGGCGGCAGCAGCAGCAGTAGCTGGTTCAGTGGCGAGGCGGCTGTGGTGGCGGCAGAGAGACAGGGCCACGGTGTGGTGTGTGGCAGCAGTGAATGCAGCATCAGCCTGTGCATGCATCCGCTCCTGCCCACCCAGGTTGCAGAGTGGGTTAGTGCAGCCGGGTGCATTTTCGCGCAGCACTGCCGTGCAAGAGACCAGCTACCCGCCACCGTTTCCCGGACCTTGTGGCTCGGTATGCGCGCCACCATGTTTGGTGACATAAGCTGGCAGAAGGCAGACGGGACTGACAGCTTGGAGCCATTTTCCTATTGTCCAGAAACAGGACAGTGCAGAGCAGGGAGTTAAAAATATCAGTGGCTCCAGTGACTGGCCCTCTCTTTCCCTGGGACTGTTCCAAGAGGAGGATTGTGCATGTGGGTTCAGCCGTCTACTTGAAACTATCTGCCCTATCGTCCCAGCCATGGTTTGCCTCCCAAGTTTCCTGCCATACCCCCAGTCTCAGCAAGCCCACAGTGGCAGCAGGATCCTACACTCTGCTTTGCCATTGAATCCTTTGTTACAGTTTTAATCTTTTTTGGGGTTTGGGGGGTTGGTGTCTAGGGTGGCGGTTTGTTTTCTGGGTTCTAGGTGTTTGGGTTCTTAGGGTCATGTGTTGGGGGCATGGTTTTCAGGTGTGAGGACATGTTTTTATTTTTTTTTCTTTTGTTTTCCATTTCCTGCGACTGGTAGCATGTCTATATGCACATATTTTTCACTCATATTTTTATTTTTAATAAATCTTGTTACATTTTTTCTAATGAGCTCTCATCCCAGTTGTGGTTAAATAGCCCTCTCACTGTCTCAAACTGAGACAGCAGAGAAGAACCTTCTGCAGTTCAACAAAAACAAGTGGAGGCTCCTGCATCTGAGTGAGAATAACTACATGCCCCAATACAGGACCTGAGGATTCTGATTGACAACAAGCTGTCCATAAGCCAGTAGTGTGTCCTTGTGTCCAAGAAGGCAAATGGTATCCCAGGGTGCATTAGGAAGAGCATTGCCAGCAGACTGAGGGAGTTGATCCTGCCTCTCTACTCAGCACTGGTGAGGCCACATATGCAGTGCTATGTCCAGCTCTGGGCTCCCCAGCACAAGAGAGACATGGAGAAGGTTCAGCAGAAGGCTATGAAGATGAGGAAGAGGCAGAAGCATCTCACTTATGAGTAAAGGCTAAGAGAACAGGTCCTGGTTCTCCTAGAGTAGAGCAGATTTAGAGTGGATTTTATCACTGTGTAAGTGTTTGAAGGGACTCCTTCAAGAGGCTAGAGCCAGATTCTTCTCAATGGTGCAAAAAACATGATGAAAGACAGTGGGTAGAAACTGACGCACAGGAAGCTATATCTAAATATGTGAACGAATTTCTTTACTGTGTGAGTGACTGAGCACTGGAACAAATTGCTCAGCTAGATTGTGGAGATTTTCTCACTGGAAACATTCAAGAACCATCTGAACACATTCTTGTGCAATGCATTCTGGGATGACCCTGCTTGAACAGAGAGGTTGGACCAGGGGATCCGTGGTGGTCCCTTTGACACTGACCCATTCTGTGATTCTGTGATATGAGCCTAATCTTCCTTCTCAGCTGCAAAAATCATAGACTCAAGGGTGCAAAAAATATGCGTATATTTAAAATAAAATGTAAACACTATTTAGTACATTCTTTGTGTCTTAAAATCAATATTTTATATAATTGGTCTAATTAATTTGCTGTGATATAAATATTCCTTGATTGGGAATTTTAGCATTTTCAAATTAATTTAGTAAGAACATTCTATTCAGACTGAAAAAAAAAAAAAAAAGTACTGAAAAAAAATACAGAAAAATTTTAGATTAAGATAACTGTGACTAAGCTGTTCCTGCTTTTACTTCATCAGTGTCACTAACTTATAACCTTTTTGGCATCACTATGTCCTCTATCTTGTTTTAGCCTAAAGCGCATATTTCCTCCTTAGCTGAGCTGACAGCATGATTTTCTTTATTTTCTGAATATTCAACACCATCAAAATAGCACTTTTTTTTCTCCATGCATAGTTTATGATGCAAAATGTTATTCGTTTAATTTGGCTTTCACAATCATTATATAATCAGATTAAGAATGCAGCTTTTTTTTTAAACAAATTAGCAAGTGAAATGTGATTCAAAATATATCATAACAGCTTAATTTTTTGCTTGATTGCCTCTCCTATTTCAAAATCTNCTTGATTGAGAATTTTAGCATTTTCAAATTAATATAGTAAGAACATTCTATTCAGACTTAAAAAAAAAAAAAAGTACTGAAAAAAATACAGAAAAATTTTAGATTAAGATAACTGTGACTAAGCTGTTCCTGCTTTTACTTCATCAGTGTCACTAACTTATAACCTTTTTGGCATCACTATGTCCTCTATCTTGTTTTAGCCTAAAGCGCATATTTCCTCCTTAGCTGAGCTGACAGCATGATTTTCTTTATTTTCTGAATATTCAACACCATCAAAATAGCACTTTTTTTTCTCCATGCATAGTTTATGATGCAAAATGTTATTCGTTTAATTTGGCTTTCACAATCATTATATAATCAGATTAAGAATGCAGCTTTTTTTTTAAACAAATTAGCAAGTGAAATGTGATTCAAAATATATCATAACAGCTTAATTTTTTGCTTGATTGCCTCTCCTATTTCAAAATCTTTCTTAGGAATCTACAGTCTCCAGTTCTCTTTAGTTTTTTGTCCCTTTCAATAACAGTGATGGGAGTCCAAAAGTTATGTGGAAAAGCCTTGGCCCTAGCTGAAGCATCTGCAATGTTTGTCTAAAAGGAAAGCCTCATGGTACAGAGACAGCCTCCATGAAAGAATGAGAACAAGAGTTTGTCTATTTCTCTTAACTTGACAATTCCCTCCTTCCTATTCTCTGAGGAAAAGTAGAAAGACTGAAGCTGTAATGATCATGCCCTGGTGTAGTTTACAGATCTGAAAGATACGGGTCAGTTGAAAAGTAAACTCCACACCCTGACCTTTTGGAAAGCAAACTTCCACATCTTCAAATAGTTAGCCAGGACACACTGTGAACCTGTCCTCAGGAATAAGGGAGTATAGAGCTGGCAGATGTTGAAAGATACCTTCCATAGAGCACAAGAGCTCTTAATCCCAAGGTATAATAGATCAGGAAAGGATGGCAAGACACCAGCATGGCTGAATGGAGACCTGCTGGTGAAAATAAAAGGCAAGAAGAAAATGCATAGACAATGGAAACAGGGACAGATATCCTAGGAAGACTACAGGAACATTGCCCAGTTGTGTAGGGATAGGGTCAGGATAGCCAAGACACAGCTGTAGATGAACTTGTCAAGAGACACAAAAAATAATAAGGTCAGCCAGAAAAGAAAGATCAAGGATGTATATTCCTCAATGAATGTGACTGACAAACTGGTAATGACTGATGAGAAGTAGGCTGAGATACTCAATAACAATTTTGCTTCAGTCTTCACTGGAAAACTCTCTCCCCATACCTTTCAAGTAGATGGAAGATAAGGTCAGTTTTGTGACCACCTGAGGAACCTGAACACATAAAAGTCTATGGGACCAAATGAGATGCACCCCAGGGATCTAAGGGAATTGTCAGATTTCATTGCCAAGCCCCACTCCATGATATTTGAAAAGTCATGGTAGTCAGATGAAGTCCTGACTTACTGCAAAAAGAGAAACATTTTGCCTATTTTTAAAAAGAGTAGAAAGAAAGACTCTGGAAACTACTGGCCTGTCAACCTCATCATGGAAAATCATGGAACAGATCCTCCTAGAAGGAGGAGGAGAAGGACATGGGGTGACTTGAGACAGACAGCACAGTTTCACCAAGGGCAAGTCCTGCCTGTAAAGCCCAGTGGCCTTCCAGAATCGAATGACTACATCAGTGGACATGGAAATAGCCTTAGAAGTTATCTCTCTGGATTTCTGTAAGGCCTTTGACACAGACCCCACAACATCTTCCTCTTTAAATTGGAGAAACAGCAACTTGTTGGATGCACTGTGAAGTGGATAAGGAATTGGCTGGATGACTGCATTCAGAGGTTAGTGGTCAAAAAGTCCAGTTGTTGATCTGTGACAAGTGGTGGTCTCTCAAGATCTGTACTGGGACCACTACTGTTTAATAGCTTTCAACAATGACACAGACAAAGGAACCGAGTGCACCCTTAGCAAATTTGCATGTGACATCAAGCTGAGTGATGCAGTTGACTCACCTAAGGGCTGGGATGCCCTTCAATGGAACCTGGAAGACCTAGAGAAGTTGGCCCATAAGAACCTCATGAGTTTCAACAAGGCAAAGTGCAAGATCCTGCAAGTGGGTTGGGGAAACCCTTGGTATGAAGAGATTGAGAGCGGCCCTGTCAAGAAAGGCTTGGTTGTGTTGGTGGATGAAAAGCTGTATATGAACTGATGATGTACACTCATAGCCCAGAAAGCCAAATGCATCCTTCAAAAGAACCATGAACAGCAGGTCAAGGGAGGTGATTTTACCCCTCTACTCCACTCTTGTGAAACCTCACTTGGACTACTGCGTCCAGCTCTGAAGTCCTCAGTGTAAGAAAGACATGGACCTGTTAGAGCAGGTATAGAGGAGCCCTATAAAAATAATCAAAGGGCTAAGGCAGAGAGGGAGAAGGCAGAGAGGTTGTTCAGTCTGGAGAAGACAAGGCTCCAGGGAGAGCCTATTGCTTAAAGGAGGCTTGTAAGAAAGGTAGGGACTTTTTAGTAAGGCTTGCTGCAATAAGGCAAACAATAATGGTTTTAAACTGAAATATTTTAAATTTAGATTGGAGATAAGGAAGACGTTTTTTAACATGATTTCCTCTACCTGGAAACATCTAAAGTCAGGTTGGATGGGGCTCTGAGCAACCTGATCTAGTTGAAGATGTCCCTGCCTAAGGCAGAAGGGCTAGGACTAGACAATCTTTAAAAGTCTCTTCCAACTCAAAGCACTCTGACTTTAAGCACCATTCTCGGGAGCTGGTGGTTGAGTTTCCATATTCACAAAAAGGGGATGAATATTTTATATATGAAGAAATACATTATCCATGTTTAAAAACATGTAATTAAAAAAATGCACCTTACACACGAAATTCAGTGACCAGCACGTGTCATACAATTATTTATTTATTTATTTATTTTTCTGTCTTATATTATTCTGATGTGTATTAAAACGTCTAATCATCAAGGTCATTGTCAATTACCCATATGCTAGAAGCTGGGATTTAACTTTCTGATCTGTCAGTCAGACACTTAGTTTTGACCAAAAAAAATGTATGGAAAAATATTTTTCCATACAATGTTCTGATAAGACAAGAGAAGTCATGAAAAATACATGTCAACTGATGCTGAAAATGTTGTTTCTAGTCATTTTATATTTGTATCAAAGTCATCATTTAAGCTGAAAACTAAAATTCTCTCTCTAGTAAGCTGCTTCAACTCAGATTAATAGAAAAAAATGGAACTAGACTTTTCTGAAAAACAGTTTGTTCCATAGCAATCAAAACTTTTTTTTTCCCCACTATCTTCAGTATCTTCTTACATGTATAATCCCTAAAGATGTCTCAGTAACAACAGATGTCATAAAGTAAGAGACTCTATGTAAACTTTAAGGTCAGAGAAAACCTGTCTCTAATGACATAGAAGGAAAATGAGATTTTTCTGATATCAAGTGTTGGAAACAACCCTAGTTAATTTCTGTTAACTTTAATAGTTAATGAATAAATAGAACACTTTCAGAAAACAATACAATCTTGACTATAGTTCTATTAATCAGAAAACAACCCAAATATGCACTGATTTGACTGTTTTTTCATTATTTGTGTATTTTTACATAGAGAAAAGAAGAAAACTGTAGAATATGCACTGAAGGAAAAGATATTCAAAGAGGTTGAAATTTTGTACCAAAAAAATGTGACCTCTTTTTATAAGAGTATTAGCTTTAAAAAACCTTTTCTCAATAATTTCATTCTGAATTCAGTTTTTTAAGCCTTTTTTTTCCCCTTCTAGGACAGTGAGTTCCCAATATTGGTACACCTTATCCATAAACCTAAAGAAAGCCTAATGAGATTTGATTTGATTTGTTCATCTAATGTTTACACACTTCTATTTTATCTAATTTACAGACCTCCGTTATTTCTGAGGAAAAAAAAAAAAAAAAAGAAAGCCAGTTCTCTAGAGTACCCAGCTACACTTACTGAAAGATTGGTAATCTACTTTTGGCAATAGAATAATTACTACTACTAACACAGCAGTACAAGACTAAGAAAATAAAAGCACACAGTATAGAATTCCCCAGAAAGGCTATTCTTATTTTGAGAAGTTTAACAGATACTGTAATAGTAGTAGGCAGTAGTTATTCCTGTCATGTCCCAGGCATGCATGCATCTCTTGTCTTTCAGATGTGAAATTTCTGTGGGAAAATTACTTCTACTGCATTCCGTACTGTAGTTTCTACTGTAGCATGCCATACAGTGAACAAAATAACTGTAGAAGAAATAATATCAAAATTTTTCATATTTATAGTTGGACAAAATGAATGATAAATCTGGAAAATTCTTTATTGGATTTTATTTTTATATTTCTTTTAGGAAGACAAGAAAACCCTATGATTCTGAAATGAACAATATTTTGAGGTCTTGCTTTTCAAAATGTATCTTGAGAATCTTAAAGAGGCCAGATATTGAAATCAATTCTGTTTTGATCCACCTCATCTTGTGTGCCACTAGTCATTGCTGACAGGCTGGGTGCTTGCTCTGGGTTTAACGTTTTAGAAAATAGGGCATTGTTCATATTAAGATCCTAATATACAAACATTGCCAAATATTTTTGAATTAGGTGCTCTGTAACCATGTTAATTATTAAGGTAGAATCACCATTTCCACTGGAATGAGAAATGTTTCCACAATATAAATGCATTATCCTGCATATTAAGACTGAAAAAAAAAAAAAAAAAAAGAGAACTACAGGAGTAAAAAATTAAGTCATCCTACGAACTGTGCAAAATAATCAACTCTGAAATAAAGCATTGTTCCTGGAAAACTCTGTGTGTTCTCAGAAGTACTCAGCCTTAAATCAGGTTTACTTCAAAAAAATTTCTTAGTCTCTTGGGAGATGCTCAGCAACTTGAGGGATATGGCTTTTGAGAGATGGTTTAGAGGTAAATTGTGCTCTTCAACCTATATTTTCCCAGCACAAAATTCCTTACATCTCATCACTAAGCAACCTTAAATAGTAATGAGTGCTGAACTGCATAGACACCTGCAATTTTAGAAAGTAATTGCAGTATCTGCATTAGTGACTCCCTGCTGCTTTCAACAATTTATGAACAATAGTTGATGATGGTTAAATAATTAATGCAGCTGATTAATTCTCTGAATAGTCTGAGATTTCTCCAAATAGATTTCATATTATTAAGAAAAGAATAATGTCACAAGAGGCAAAAAAGAAAGAAGAAAGGAAACTCTTCTATTCTTTTTAAATTCCACTGTTTCTCTGCTCTGTGCTAAAGGTGACAGAAAGACATTGCAAAACCATGATCTTCTACCTCCTTTCAACAGGCAGAGCAAGGGGTTTTTCTACTTCCTGGTCCATAAGACAAAGATAAAATTATGCCTATCCTGGGCTAAGTATTAGTCTGAATTAATTCTTGATAGTTATTGATATTCATGCCATTTTCTGCTGTTAATTGTTTCTGATCTTGATGTTTCTTGAGGAGTTTGATTGCAAGTGTTTGTCTTCTGTAAACCCTCTAATTTATCTTCAGTTAAAAGAAAGCCAGCATAGACATATATCTTTTAATCCTGTAATTCCAATGTATTTAAATTTAAGAAAATTTAAATGCACCACTGAAAGACACATGAGTGAACTTTCTCCTTTCACTTAGTAGCTGAAGAACAGATTTTATTTGGACTGTGATGTGAATGACACGCTGTTAAAATTCAAATTAATTTCTGAATTTGTAGCTAAAGGTTCTATTTGATCCTTTTAAGCAAAACTAAGATACAAACGAGATCAGATGCTGAGTTTCGAAAATGATAAATGGGTTTATTGATTAACTATAAAACTAATGCATAGAGAAAGAGGGAAAAGGAGAGAAGAGTTAGAAAAAAGCTAAGATGACTTTAAGAAGAGCATAGGAAAGTTATATCACCACGACGTTCGATGATGGTTCTCTCTCTCAGAGCTGGAAGTTGTGGGGGGTTGCTGGAATGCAGTTGGATTGTGCTGGTGGCTGGGTTTCCTGGTGGAGAAGTTATGTAGGTCTCGTGTGTGTGTGGCCATGGTTTGGAGCTCAGCCGGACTGCATTGTTGATTTGCACCTCAACATGAGGAAAAGAGAGTTCTTTGCAGCTGCTTTTCTCCTATCTGAATTTCCCACGTGGCAGGGCTTTGGCTGCGCACGTGTTTGCAGGCTGCTCAGGGAGCAGTGACTTATACAGAACCACACAACATCTGTCTGCAGCTAGAGCCTCCGGGGAAAATTTAGGTTCAGGCTCTCAGGATTTGGGGTTCCATGAGAGGGTCTCAGCTGGTCTCCCCGCCTCAGCGCCTCTCTCCTGACCCCCCTGGCTGGGCCTTTTTTTCTCCGAGAGAGCATGGCTTCTGTTGCTCCCCGCCTCCCCCAGTTAGTCTCCGGTATGCAGGCGAGAAAACTGAAGCTTTCGCAATTCGTGGTGAAAACAAAGAGCACAGGAGGGACTGAAGGTAGACTCAGTACATTTTGAGGAAGGGGAGAATCGCTTCACCCAACTGCTTGCCAAGCGATGTTACAGGCAAGACTATATGAAGCTTTTTCATGCATATTCATTAGTAAAGTATATATATACATTAAGCGAGAGAAGGCTGGTCATATTATAATTACTCATTATCATAAGCTCCCTTGCAGTCTTCGCCCAGTTCCCGCCCAGTCTCTGCTCTGGGCCTTTTGGTAATGATATGACTGAAAAATGCATGTCAGCAGAAGTTATGGACTGTCTAATTGGGTCTTCGGCCTTGAAATGTAGGAGGTTTCAGGTTAGGCGTCCTATTGTCTAGTTTCTAACTGTCCATTTCTGATGTGTGGATACTTTGTTGTTTTCTTGGCACTCCTTATCTGTTACCAGGCCATGTGCTGCCCGCTTATCTTCACGAATTCCTTAAAGATTCATACTAACCCTTCATTTCCCAACTCTGTGCCTTTCCTGCAACTGGCACATAGCTTTCCAGGTGTTGAAAAGTGATAAGAAGACAGGAGGGGCTAGGAATAATGCTGAAGTAAAATTTTAAGGTACTTGTGTTCTTACTAGTCTTTACACACACATACAAAAACAAAAAAAAAAAGGACCTAATTCAGCAGAGCTGATAACACCTCTGTATGTACAACAGACTCGGGCCCAGAACACACTTTAAAGAAACATGAGATTACACTTATGCTACTGCACAATATACCTGATTTTCATTAACACTAGGACCATTTAACGACAGGTAGAGAAAAAATAAAAGTGACTGCAAGTGAAAATTGCTCCCTTTTGAAAGGTTTTGTTCTATAAAAAACCATCATGTATCACCAAAACATCTATTATCCTTCCCTAAATATAATTTTCTTTTCAGTCTGAGAGATAGAATATTCGGCTAAACGGGCCAGAATTCTGACTTAGGAAATTTCTTATGGATCGCAATTAAGTAAG
Organism: Neodrepanis coruscans; assembly: GCA_013400695.1. Classification (NCBI taxonomy): domain Eukaryota; kingdom Metazoa; phylum Chordata; class Aves; order Passeriformes; family Philepittidae; genus Neodrepanis; species Neodrepanis coruscans. The sequence goes on from VYZS01034488.1 coordinate 84,126, forward strand.
ATCCATGCTCTTCAGCATATTGTTCAGAGGTCTTGTGGTTTAACCCCAGCCAGCAGCAAAGCCCCACACACTCTCCCTCTGCAGCACAACTGCTAAACTGGAATGGTAAAAGCTAGAAAAGTCATGAGTTGAGATAAAGACAGTTTAATAAGGCAAGGAAAAGCCATGCATGCAAGCAAGGCTGTTGCGGGTTGGAGAATAGAAATCTTCCACCCCTTTCCCCATGCCCTGCCGGCCGGGGAGAGGGTGTTGGCGGAGGCGGGCGCGCTGTGGCGAGCAGCATCCGATAAGCTCTCACTGGCCCATGAAAATCCGGGGGAGAGGGCGTAAGCCTCGAGCCGGGGCGGCCCGAGCCGCGACTCACCTCTTGGGCGCAGCGCCGGGTTACTGAGGGAAACCCCAGGCCCCGAGCAGGAGGCCACGGTGGCGGCGGTGGATGTCGGGCGGGCCCCGCGGGCGGACGCTCCCCCAAAGGCGGCAGCTGGGGGAGGCAATCCCGCGGAGCCATGCAGATCATTTCCCTCATGGCCGTAACCCCAGAGCCAGGTACCTAGCACTCTGAGACTTCGTGGCACCGGAAGCTCCCCTCTCTGGGTGTTGAACCCTGGGGCGAGAGCCGAAGGGGCCGTGGAGCCGGGGCGGAGGTTTAAAGACTCGGGCGGCTCCGTGACACCCCCCGCGGCGGCGGGCGGCCGCCGGGCGATGGCGGCGCGCAGTGCCTTCCAGGGGGTGGGGAGCTACTCCCGCTGATGTCCTGCACTGGTGACTGTCGTGGCCACAGCCGCGCCGGGGAGGGGTTCCACTGCCCGGCCCTCTCCACAGTCCGGTCTCGGTGGAGAGACTGTGGTGCCCGTGGTCGGCCGCCAGGCCGGCCCACCCATGCCTCCTCGATGCAAGGGCAACCTCGGCGGCGGAGGGCGCGTGCCCTCCGCCCCTTCCCCCCAGTGGGCACGGCCGCCGGGCCTGCCGCACTCCTCCTTCCTCCCTCGCTACCCACCAGTGCTGGCTGCTTAGCCCGTGTGCC